>CAKNYM010048387.1:0-83165 GCA_932195095.1 Andricus curvator | reverse complement strand
CGATTCGGGTAGTGTTTCTAGGTTTTTCTTGTAGTTATAAATAACTATATAATGTATAATAATATAATATAATATAATATAATATAATATAATAATATAATATAATATAATAATATATATAATGGTATAATGTCACAAATATATAAAAAAAGGTTCCTTATATATTTTATGGTGAATATTTTTTCCCAAATTACTTGGCCAACTTTGATTTCACAAAATCAAATAGTTTGTAAACAGAGTGACAGTAGAATGAATGACGCCTGAAACAAAGATCTTGGATACTAATGGGCCCAAGTGGAGAACCATACATAACAATTTTGTGAGGCTCTTCACTTGGGGTGATCGCTAGAGAGATTGATCAGCAACCTGGGTCGGAGCAGTGTTGCGGAGTAAACGTATCATTTAAATAAATAACACGAGAATTCCAGATCAATCTAAAATATATATACCTAACACTTATATACCTATCCACCTCATACCTATATTCCTACCTACCTTATACCTATATACCCATATGCACACTACTATTCTCCAACCGAGCAAGTCACGCCTACCCCGAAAGGGAAATGGCTTAATGGTATAATAATAATAATTTAGTTGCATGTGGCCGATTATTTTCATCGCAGATTTTTTTAGTGGGATTCGAATATTTTCTATTAATAATAAATACATTTATACGTCATTGACAAGTCATGAAATTAAAAACCTTAAAATTGTGATAAAAATTAATCTTTTTTCAATTTATTTTTAATTTTTTATAAAATTCTCGATAATATACCTGCTTATTTAATGACAGTTATTTGGATTTTTATATTTTTACTTTCTTTATAGACAAAAGTTGCCATTAATATTCATCCTGATTATCAGTTGCTGATTTTATTCCTTGAAAGCTTCTAAAAAACTTTAGTTTTTAGCAGATTTTTTTTCAAAATTTAAGAACTTCACCCTTAACTTAAAAGATAATTAATTTTGATTCAGGCAACAATCTTTGTACTTTTTTAACGAAATCAGAAATTGTGAGCCTTATAATATTTGAGTAGATAATCCACAAGAGCCTTCCAATCAAAGAAGTTTGGAACTGAAAGCTATTAAATTTTAAAGCCAACCTAATTTTGAAACCTATTTGGATACATCTGAAGCTGTTGAATATAAATTTGTTAATTATTATAGAAGCCTTTTAGCCTAAAAACGTTTATAATATTGAAGACAAATTAGAATATAATGAATAAGAACAATCATTTAAATTTAAAAAAAGAACGATGCGCTTTGTATGTGTAGAAGAAAACCAATGATTGCATATATCGAAGTGGAAAAGTTTTTCAACCAGATCCCTGTTTTTCTCATCTACCCCCTTGAGTTCTAACCAACTTCTTTGGTTGGAATTGGAATGGAAATTACAGAATATTACCCTGATGCTTCTAGAGTAATAATTCATAAATAAACCAGATAATGACTGAGCTTCGTCTAAAGTCTGGTTGGAAAATGTCCCATAGTATACAGCGATTATTTGCTTATCGATCGGCAAACTCCATGCGGCTTTTAGATTTGCTTAAGCATTGTAAGTATGTGTACAAATAAACACAAATGCGCACGTAACGTCACACAAAGTCATGCAACTCCAGAGACTAAGTGGATGGACTCTGTCCATGAAAATCTGAAAAAAATTAACTCAAACCGAAAAGCGATATCGAATATGTATTACAATTGATGTAAATAAAAATTAAATTTGCGAAAAATTAGATTTTCTAAAGATTGGTTTCTATTTTCTCTCAATATAACTGTCTGTGACTCGAATAGTGGTGCTTACCATCAGGAGAATTTTCTTTATTTTGCTCTTTGGTCCCCTAGTTTTATGAAATACATTTTTTCAACAAAAATTTTCTTGTTATAAGCAAATAGACACCTATCAAATTTTTCTAGGATTAAATATTTTCTCTCAATAAAAGCTAATTTCTGAAGTTCACAATGTTACCTGAACTGAAAAAAAGTTGTTGAACATAAACATTCATCAATTTTATTAACGATCTATATAAACAAAGACGTTTTATTTCTATATTCTTACAAAATAATTTTTTTTACAAGAACATCCCGCTAATGACTTTATGATATTACCTATCCGGAAATGTTTATTTTAATTTAATAATTCTAATTGTTATTAAGAAATTATATAAAAAAATACATTATGTTCGTATAATTTGGTTCTTGGTATAAAAGGAATTCAGGAAAAAAGAAGTAGAGAAAGTACTTCTTCAACACTTTTTTTAAACTTCTTTATAAATAAACTATACCTAGTTAACACAATTCCGATTAGATAAAAAAGTTTTTCTATATCAAAAATACGAATATTAAACAATTCTTCATATAAGTTACAGATTTTGTGAAAAGACTTCTGCATGAACACACGAATATAACACAATTGCTTATATAATTCAAAATTCTTAATTAAAAATATTGAATCTCCCCTTTTTAAGTACCAGATTTATTGAAAAAATGCTTAAAGAACTAATGAATATTAAAAAGGAAGAAAAATCGAATAATTCTTTTCCTAAGAATTTAATCCCATTTTAAATCAAGTATATTATTCCTTTCGTAAATTGTTTTCGAGAAACCTTAATTTATTCTCGATCTATTATTATAGCCTATAAAATCTAATAAATGTTCATAACATGTTGACATCTCTTCTAATGGCTAATCGATATTTTTTTTTGTTATAAAACTTTTCACTTTGTGCCATTATGAAATCGAATAAAATTATACTTAGAGGCGGAGCCAGTCAGTTCAAACACGTCGTCTCGGTGCGTATTCCGTGACGAGTAAACTACTTAATCTAATTACTCGTAACGCAATTATCGCACGTGCCTCGTAATTATGGTCCATGCTCCAGACAATCACGCCTGAGTACCTAGTGACCTTTTCTACGGTGCAACTCGATCACGGCATTCAACAAATACTCTTTCATAATCTGGGCTTATTTATTTAATTTTAACAACATTTTTAAGATGAAAAACTGCAAAATCAAATTTGAAAGTGCTTGTTGTTCTCTAATTAATTATTCAATTTAATTACGGAAATAAGATACATAAAAGTATCTTTAGAATTTTCACCACATTTCCAAAGTATTCCCTATAAATTGGTAAACTTCCAAATTTGAGAAATTTGACATTTTTATTCCATTCAAATGTAATTCCTTTGAAATTCGAATATGCCTTTAAAATTGGATTCGGCTCAGATTTGAAGGAAAACTTCTTTGCGGTGGGAATAAAAGATGAATTCCTTTGGAAAGTTTTCAGAAATATTTTGGTATATTAGTGTTAAATCCCTCGGTTAGATAAAATGAGGGTTCTTGAAAAACTTTATAAAGAGGTTTCTTAAAAAATAAGCAAATGAGAATAATTTGAAAACGAACTATAATAAAATATTCTTAAATTTTGAATGTTTCAGCTTAGAAATATTGTACATTTCTGCAGGCTTCGTATAAGCATACTCCAGATCTGTATTTTTTCAACAGGGAATTCATGACAATAATTGTTTAATCTTATTCAATTTCTAAAGCTTTTAATTTTAAGTTCTTCAATTGTTAATACATCTATTTAACGAATTTATTTAGTCTTCAACACATGCACTTGTAAATGTTGAACTTTGAATATTTAAAAATTTTGAAAAAACACAGCAGTGCTTTTTGAAGTATAATTCAGTGTCTCGTTTACTTGGGATAACTTTGAGGAGTATAAGATAAGTGTAAATTTAAATCCATACTAGTGGTTCAAAAATGTATTTTGGCGTAATTAAAATGTGTTTTGAAGCATGCGGCACTAACATGGTTTCGTCAAAAAACCCTTCAAGTATAAGTTCAAATTTATTTTGAATATACCACTGAAAGTAAATTGCATCTATCGTATAGCGAAGGCGTATGCACGCTGCTGCTGCCATGACGTTGTGACTCTCACTCCTCTCGCGATTTTTCGTTTGTGAATATGTATAATCTGACTCCAATTTATTGCAAAGTTAAATGAATTCGTTCACTGATATTATTATTTTTTGGGTCTGTTTAGTTTCTATAAAATGGGTAAGTTTTAGTTTAATATTGAAGAATAAGTGAATAGTTTAAAGGAAACTGGGAAAGTGTCCTTGAGGAAAGATATCTTTCAACTAAAATGTTTCTTCAGAAAAATTAAACATCTTTAAGGCTTATCCTGTACAGCGATTGGCAAATTTACTGCAAAATAACGTAGATTTAGACACTGTGGAATATTTATGTGCGTTTTCTTGTGCACAAATTAAAAATAATATACATATTTTGAGATCCTACAACTTCAGGTATATAGCTGATTAGTATGATTATATGTAATTCAACGTATCGTTTGTACACTTTTCACATTTTTTGTATTTTCCCATGTACTTAATAATTTATTATTCGATTTCAATAAAATTCTATTCATTGCAAAATCAGGTTTTGAATTTATTTAAGAATGCCGTTTAAAATAGTAATTATAGCAATACATTTCCCACTTCCTTTAGTAGATATATTTGCTAATTCATTTAGTCGGTTATTCTTACACAATGAATTAGTAGTAATACTACCAATTAGTAGTTTTATACTAATTCAGATTTAGGGAGCAGGATCTGCACTGATCGCAGAATCTCTCAGCGGTGAAATATGTTTTTAAAGAAGATTAAGCGACATGTATTTTTCTGATTCGAGAAAGAACAAATTCCATGAAGTTACGTTATTTGAATTTTGACGTCTATTAAAACAAATGTTTTCTTTAAGATTCTATTATAGCTTTCGATCTCATTCCCATATTTCAATCTTATTCGGATCCCGATGAGTTTTACCGTCCTCTTTCGAAATCGGTCGGAGAATAAAGTTCAAAATTAACAAAGTAGCGAATATTTGTTTGAAAATATAAAAAGACAATTTTCGCAAAAAACACACTCTTTTATTTTGGTTGCATTTGGCCTTCTATTAGGAAAACATCTTGTGCGTTTTACGCGGGCTTCATCATTTTTGTGGCCACGAGAATTTGTTCAGAAAAATTAAATTTTCACATTTTTCTTACAAACCATGACAGATTTGAAAAATTGCTCAGAAAGGAAACAAAAGTTCTCTCAGTCATAAAAATGGTTCGGTCCGCCAAAAATTCAAAGGAGATCTTCCTTATAGAAGGCCAACTTGAACCAAAAATACGCAAAAATTATACGTGTCGGTTTCCATGCAAAAATGAACTTATTTTTATTTTTCAATTACATTTTTGTTTGCCTCATTGTTAATTTTGATCTTTTTTAAAATCAGCCGGCGGATTTCAAGTGATGAACGAAAAGCGTTTACTTCTGCGCACATGTGATATCAACCCTTGAAATACGTGAACGGTCCCTAAAGGGAATAAAATAAAATGATTTTCTATTGTGCACCAATAGTTGCAATTCCTTTCTAACCAGACATTTAGTTCCAAGTAATTCTTTTATTTGATCCCTCTGCTCCTTTAATCATAAACTAATTGAGAGTATCCTGCAGATTCGAAATAATGGACTTTTCATTTTGGAGACATACTGTTTGAGAAACTTTTTTTACAGAAAAGAACTTCTATAGAGATCGTTTCCGGTTCAAGCTCTTCAGCGATGTCCACGCGTCCGGAGCAGATTACGAGATTAAGAGGCGCGTAACCCGAGCTCTCAGCGTTCTAGAATCCACGTCGATAGGGCAATAATTAGGCTGTTCCCATATGAAAGCGGCGCGACAGAGGCTCGCCGCCTCGCGATACAGAAAGGAGTACGTGCTCCTTTTTTTTTTGTCTCTCTTCAGAGCGGCGTCCAAGCCGACTCGAAAAAGAGACCAGACGACCCCACCCCTTGAATTTACCTACCGATTGAATAGCCAAACTAGATTGCCATGGTATACTCACCGGCACTTTGATATCTTTCACTCTGCCATACAGTGTGGATTTCAGACGTCTTCTCTGCGTGACAATAACTGAGGTGAAGACCCTCTACCCAGGAATGGATTCAGGAACCGCTTAAATAAATAATTTGGGAACTAAATGAGCCTCTCTTAGGGGCCGTTCAAAAACTACCTTACGCTATTTTCAACACTTTTCCACCCCTTCCCATTCTTCGTCACCAGATCATCACACAAAGCTTGAAACATCCAGGGTGATGTCACAAATACGAACTCCCACCCCGACACTTTTCAGTCAAAATTTTGTCTTCGATTTCATTTGATAAACGCCTAAAATAAAACACAAAACATCCAAACATAATATTTTAACAGAGTTCACAGCGCAAAATACTAGCTCTTTATAAACAGGGGAAATTGGTGAACTTTTCAAGAAAATAAGGGAATAAAAAGGGGAATAAAAAAATCGAATTTTCCAGAAGACAGTTGACTTTTAAACCCAAAAAGATGAATTTTCAACCAAAAAATAATCATTTCTCAACGTAACAGTTGAATTTTCAACAACAAAAAAGTTAATTTTAGAGCAAACAATTGAATTTACAGCTAAATCGTTCAACTTTCGAGCAAAGAGACGAATTCTTAACAAAATATTTGAATTTTTAACCAAATAGTTGAATTCTCAACCTAAAAAGATTAACTTTCAAACAAATGGTCAATTTTCAAAGAAAAAATATTAAACCTCAACCACAAACAGTTACATTATTAACCAAACAGTTCAGTCTTTAAGCCAAAAAGACGAGTTTTCAACATAACAGTTGAATTTTTGACCGAACAAAATAAATTTTCAATAAAATAGTTCAATTTTCAACAAATAGTTCAATTTCTTATTCACATAGTTGACTCTCCAACCAAATAGATGAATTTTCAACAGCAAAAATTTAATCAACAACCAAAAATTTGCATTGAGAACCAAATATTTGAACCATTCACCGAATGAGACAATTTTTTAACAAAATAGCTACATTTTTAACCAACCAGTTGAAATTCAACATACAAAGATGAATTTTCAAACATTTTGTCGCATTTTCAAACCAAAAGGACAAATTTTCTATCCCAAAATACGAATGTTTGACAAAACATTTCAACGTTCGAACCAAAAAGATGACTTTTAAACAAAATAGTTAAACTTTTAATAAAATAATTAAACTGTCAACAAAGTAGTTGATATTTCAACCAAAACCTATTTTATTTTAAATAAATAACAGTAAAGTAATTTCTCGTTTTTTTTAAATAAAATTAATGCGTTAAAGTTAGTTTTAGTGTCTCCTAAAACATTTGGATTTTGGCGCTTACGCCTCTATGCCGCGGACCATTCAGACGTAAGTTTTGGAAAATAAGTTTAAATAAAAAAAACCGAGTATATTGATTGTACGTCAAAAAGTCGATCAGATAGTAATAGAAAAAAAGTATTCTATAGGTTGAAATTCACGCATTTTGCTCTATTTCGGAATCGAAAGAACATTACTGAATAGCCAATCATATACCTAAAAAAATGGAGCTTTTCAATTACAATAATTGATTGATTAGCAGTTTGAACTCGAAAGTTCATTTCTTCACTACCCGATTCGGGTAGTGTTTCTAGGTGGATATTTACTACCAATGTGGGCCCACCACACCCACGACGGGCCAACAGCAACGCAGTATTCCTGAACGGTCACCCATCCAAGTACTAACCGCGCCCAACAATGCTTATCTTCAGTGATCTCACGAGAACTGGTGTTTCCAGAGTGGTATCGCCGTTGGCTTCAATTACAATAATACTAAAAATATGTATCTAAATGATCTCTTACTCTTGAGAAATGATATTTTTTATTCTATGAATCCTGTATTAAAAATTATTACTTTTTGATACATTAAAAAATATTGTGAATATTTATTAACCTCATCGATTTTTATTAAACCTAAACAACATAGAGAACAAACAAACAACAAATTTGAGAGTAATTTTATTGTGTTTAACAGTAAATCATCAAATTTCCAAACAATTTATTAAATGCCATAAATTCCAACAATTTCTATAGTTACCAGCAAATGTCAGAAATGACTCAGGCTTTTCCGTCTTTTTTGAAATTTTCCATCTTCACAAAAACAATAACACCCAATAAAATATATCACACACAAAAAAATAAAAATGTAACACAATTTGCTCGACAATTTTTAAGGATTATTTTGTTTCGATTTTCTTTTTAATTCTAAAAATTCATTGTAAAGTAAAGTGAAAAACAATTGTGAGGTTTTTAAGTCTTCCATTACAATTTCTCAAAGGTAAAAATCATGAGACTAAAACCCTCCCCGAAAATTTTTTCTGCGTACGCCCCTGTAAAGTAACATGCATTTCCAAACATTTAAGTTTGGAACACCTGAATGAATGCTTTCATGGTTATTATTTTTTGATATTTTGAATTTTGTATGATAGTGTTCCAAATTTAATTTCTCAAAATTGCGCGATTCGGTTTTTCTACATATTTTTTGTTATATTTCAAAGAGTTCTATTTGAATCAAGATTTTAAAATAAAGTGACTTCGAAATTTTCGGAAATCATTATTTATTATTGAATTTAAAGTTTCTTTATTCATTTTATACGTTGATAAATGTTCATTTGTCTTAATATTTTTTATTTATCAATAAATCTTTATTTATTC
The DNA here is from genome assembly GCA_932195095.1 of Andricus curvator. Taxonomy (NCBI): domain Eukaryota; kingdom Metazoa; phylum Arthropoda; class Insecta; order Hymenoptera; family Cynipidae; genus Andricus; species Andricus curvator. Next base: position 74,570 of record CAKNYM010048387.1, on the reverse strand, counting down.
GACACTGAATAATAATATACTTACATTTTATTATTCCAATAAAGTTTCTTGAAAAAAAATATCGACATGGATCTCATAAATGTAATTATACAAATTCTGATATACAATATATTATTTAAATTACTTTTTAAAGCTTGAAAAATCAATAAATTTGTCATATGATTTTTTACGAAGTGTCTGAACGTCCCGAAATTTTGAACGACTAGTCCTTCCCCTTTTTCAGTTCTGCCAATTTTTTCAAACGACTAGACGCCTCTTTTTTAACTTTGATATATTTTGGCAAATTTTGATTTGGCGATAAACTTGACAAATTATTACTTGATAAAAATCAACTTAAAAAACATTGACCAACCTAGAAAATAGGAGAAGCCCGGGCAAAATGAATATGTTAAGAAAAGTTATTTAAAAAAAACACAAGTAAATTATTGTAATTACGAAAAGTTTTTTTCATATTCTCGTATATTAATTAAGGTTTTAGAAACAAAAGATTCGAATAACGAATTTATCCACTGAAACCCCTTTATTTAACGAAACTTAAACAATAGATTTTAATCGCCTTGCTCGAGCCGCGGGCAAACCGGATACTACAGGAGGACAAAGCGAATGAAGGATCACAAACAAAATTTTAATCAGTGTGAAGGACTTCTTGTTGTTCCCTTGTAAAAACAAGGATGTATCTTCCGAAATTCTTTTCTGTTTTTCCAGATTTGATGTGTCTATACAAAGGAATGGAATATTTCCTTATCGCACTTGTCATACTATTTTCCGATTATGCCACTTGCTTGCTTTTCCAAACATACATATACGAACATACACCATCTGCAAAAAAGAAGAAACTTTTGAACACACGGGAAAAACAGGCAGCCTCTTCACATTGTCCCGTTCACTTTGCCCGGAACAAGATTTTAGAACAAAAATTGTCGCCAAGAGACATAAACACACGATAATCAATAACCTTTTTACGATTAATATTTTGACTCCAACAGGAACGTTAGGAATTAACATTATTAGGATTTGAAAAACAATAGTAAAAAATAAATGGAGTTTAAACCATGCCGAAAATTTACAAAAAAATACCGAATTTTCCAAATTCGTTGCGCAGAGACGTAATTCTTATACTTATTGCAACTGGCCAGCAGTATCCTGGTGTTCATATGCTGCCTTATTATCCTTATCTGAAATAATTATGTATTTTGGAACTTTCGTATATTGTCGGCGCAATTCTCAACAAATTTCAATTAAACTTGGCTTTTTTTTTAAACTGGGTTTTTTCAGCGTAGTATGGCCGTTGGTATAAATGGTAAAATTTTAAAAACTATTCAGGATATCGAAAATTCTTACAATGTTTATCGAGAATATGTTGCTACAGACTTTTGATTAAAATTGGATGTAAATCGGTTGGATAGATTAGTCTGCAGAGATGAACACAGGTGAAAAATTCAATTTCTTTAATCATTCAACAATAATGCATTTTTTATTCAAGAGAATAAAAAATATTTTTATAAAACCTTATAGAAAATGAAGTATCAGTTAGGTTTAGTTAACCTAGCCGCTCTTTTTATTTTGAATTGAAACTGAACAATCAAATCAAAATTTGAATTGAATAATATGATGGCACAATTTTAATTGAATAAAAGAATAAATCAATTTAATTACTTTAATTTATTTTTAACGAAAATTACTCAAATAATTAATTTAATTTTTCATATTTAGTAGGTTAGTAATTTAATTTCAGTGAAATTAATTAAGCGTATATATACCTTTTCTAATTACAAAAAAAACATGAAATCCCATCAAAAACATCTTCGTTGAAAAAAATCGGCCCAGTACTACTATGTATAAGAATTTATGAAATCAAAGTTTTCCAGGTAATTTGGGAAAAAATATTCATAGTAAAATATAAAAAGAAATGTTTTTATAAAGTGCCCTACAGAATTTTCAAAATAATTTTAAGAAGGCCATATTAAACCTTATAAGACTTGGCGGGATTGAATGTTGTAATCCAGATAATTTCAATAACAAATTTCTGGGTATATGGGAGATTGATGTTATAATATAATCCGAACAAATTGTATAACGTCTAATGTAGCTTTTTCAAATTTATTTTCAAATTTCTGTAGGGTTTTTGGTAAGATAAATATATTTAGAATATGTATGACATTTTTTTTAAATATTTCATCGAGCTTTTTTTTGCAAAAAATCACACTTTCCATTGAGATGTCTAGAAATGTCTCAATATTAATCAAAACTTAGTTTTCATTTTTTCAGATTCAATTAAGAAATTAATTTCTGAAACCTGACTTTAGAACTTTATTCTCATATGAAACCATATAAAATAATACATCTTCTTTAAGAGTATACAAAAAACCCTCTCACCTGGTGGAAAAAATTTTTACAAGAAAGTACAACATTTCTACAACTGTGACTTTTTGTTAAAACATGTACTTTTTTGTAAAAAAAATGTATAAAACTTAACCAAAAAATACAATTGAATACAAATAGATAATTATTTCTTGTATTTTCTTGTAGAAAACATTAAGTGACATTGACATTAAGTGACACAGTCACATTGTCGCATTAATAATAAAAGCAATGGATTTTAATAAATTATAATAACAGGCCATAATAATAATATTATAATATTAATATAATAATAATAATAATATGGCCAACGGCCATATCACGCTGAAAAACCCAGTTCTCGTCAGATCACTGAAGTTAAGCAGCGTTGGACGCGGTTAGTACATGGATGGGTGACCATTCAATAATACTGACATGCGTGCTGTTGGCACATCGTGGGTGTGGTGAGCCCACACTTGTAGTTATTTATAACTACAAGAAAAACCTAGAAACACTACCCGAATCGGGTAGTGTCACGCCTACCCTGAAAGGGAAATGGTTTAATGGTAGGTAGACTGGGTACGGTTGTGCCAGGGTACGGTTGTGACAGTCGTCATATTAGCGTAACTATAAGGAATACCCGGTTGAGTGGAAGGGGAAAGAGGAGCGGCAGGCCCTTCTGAACATGCTTCACAGGATTGCGTCAATTTTTGCGTGACATTGAAGCTTGCAGAGGACTACAGTACTTTTTAGCAGCAAAAAGTAAATATTTTTATTCGATTTCTTTTAGTAATTGTTGTTATATGTGTACAGATAGAGTAACAAGTGTTTTTTATCTTTATAGGTTACACATTAGTGGTTAAATAGAACTGATTACTTTGTACGATATTATTATTATGTTAATATTATTATTATGATTATTATTATTATTACCCCAAGCACTGTCACAACCGTCCCTGGGGTGTGGTCGGTTGTGACATTTTTTATTTTTTTTCTAATTTGCTCCTATAAATTAACCATTGTACTTAGGGACACAATGGTAGTATTTATTCGTAGACAAATATACATTTCACACTAAAAAATTCCTTTCATCCAGCTAACTGGCATACTGACAAAATTATAGTCGATCAAATGAAAATTGTCACAACCGTACCCGGTCTCCCCTATATATAATTATATCAATTGTTAGAAACGCACCTTACTTTAGTTCCGTATCGGATCAAGAGTGGGTATCTTCACAGAAAAAACTGGGGTTTCTATTAGAACCAATTTTTGGTTCTAAAGGAGCTGCAACAAAAAGGAACCTCTGTTGCTGAAAAGGAACCCAAAATGATAAATGGTTTCTAAATGAACCCAAAGTATGGATTCAAATGGTTCTAATAGAGCCTTTTTGTCACTTCTGCCTTGACTCACTTAAAAGATTTTACAAGTTAATGATGCACATTTTGCTTTATAATTCGAATTAAATAATATTGCACTGGGAAAAATTTAACGAAGAAGCTAAAATCATAGACATTAAAAATTCTTGAAAGGAATATATCGCAGAGAAAATGTGACAGTTTTTAAGGTTATGTTGAAAATCCGATGTTTTCTACTGCGCATGCACAAGAAGCGCGGGACTTTTTAAAATGATATAATATATACTTGCAATATTAGGTTAATATTAAATTGTGTCAAGAAGCTAGGTATTTCTATAATTCAATTTAATTTGTTTTAAAAAAGAATAAGAAACGTTTGTTAATGTTTATCTGTATGACTATTCATATTATTGATTGATTTCAAAAAGGCCCGCGCTTCTCGACACATGCGCAGTTGAAAACGTCGGCCCCCGCCGATGGCCATCTATCGGATATGAAAGAACTAAAAAGGAACCCTCAATAAGAGTTCCTTTAGAGCCTAAGTTCTAAATGATCCCAAGCTTTACTTGAGCCGCAACATCACTGATCCCTCAGTTTTTTCTGTGTTTAAGATAATATTAAACTTATAAAAATCCAAAATTTTGAAAATTTTAAGATGAAATTTCGAAGCATTTTAAGGACCTTTGAAGTACATAAGAAAATAACAAGAATTTCATAAGATTGCTGGCAAAATTTTTAATGACTTTTTATTTTGAAAAATTAATGCTCAGGCAATATTTAAAAGGATTTTTAAAACTCCTGGAAATTTTTACAAGTTTTTTTAAACAAATTTTTAAGAGAATATTTAATAAGATTTCGAAACAAATTTTGATGTATGAATGAATGTTTCTAGCTTAAAATTGATTAAAATCATATAATTGTTGAATATTATAAATGTTTTGATTCATTATTCAATTTATAGCATTGAAAATGATAGCGTAGATTTCGATTTTGTGAAATCTTTAAACTGTACAATGTATGAAAGTTTAACATTTTGCAGTTGAACGGCTTTTAATGACAACATTTTTTATTGAAAAGTGTTGAAAGCTTTTATTTTATACGCGTAAAACATTGAGCTTTGAGTGTTTTAATTTGCAGCTAAGTTTTTATAACTTTAAATGAAAAAATTTTCACCTTCAAAAGTTTGAGTCTTTTAACTTCAATGATCATGTTCAATTCTTCCTCAATTGTTCAATTTTTATTTGCAGATAAAAAGTGGTTCTTTTTCGACCTAGGATGACAAATATTGAGAACATTGCAGTGGCATAACTTTAAATGAGATATATGGTGCTCAATCGATTGCTACATATTTGAAAAAAAACTTCAAACGTAATAGCTATCATGTATACAGCTTAATTGAAAATTACCTCATTACAGTATTCTAAATATTTCTTATCCTAGGTCGAAAAAGAACAAATTTTTGGCTGCGTAACCTGTAAATTCCTGTAGATTCTTGTAGTTATACATTCGCGTGGGAAATTAAAACTACAGTAAAATGCAGCAATATACAAAAAAGACAAAAAAGTACAAAATTCGTCCTAATATTAGAAAAAAGTTGTACTTTCCTGTAATTTTAATTGTAATTTATTGCATTTATTTGTAGATTCCTGTAAAAGTAATTTATTTTGTTGTACTTCTCTGTGAAAAAATTTTCACCGGGGTCTCTAGCACCATCTTTATTCAAATGCGCTAAGCATAAACATTAGCATAATCAGTTTGTCATAAACATACAATCTTTCGTTTTAGATCATCCAGGAGACAAATTATGAGATCATAAAGAAGTGAATGGGTCAAGAACTATTCTCGAATTTTATTAGCTCCTTGTCCCATTAGACCATATATTATGACAAGTTATCTCTCCTTTTCCTATTTTTTGTTGCTTTTTTACGATGCGTGGTTTGTCGTCGATTTCACAGAAATGAAGGAACAGGCTAGGTGGTTCCGCTCGCGAATTTCTTTTCATGGGCATGCCGCTCGGCTCCCCTCGAATCCAACACATATGTCTGGATACATAGGTGTAAGCGGAACCGTATGGCTACGGCGGTAGGCTTCGAGCTAAGAAATGGCGATGGTTAATTAATGGATCGGCACGCGAGAGCCCAATGAGATCGCCTCGTCTCGTACCAATTCCCGGCAAGGAGGGCTTCTTCGTCTTCGTCTACTACTGACTACTTCACTACTCTCTGCGTCTCTACGAAACTCGCAGGCCCCTATTGTGGTGGGCCTGTTTTGTCCCGTCAGTCCCCGTACGCAATGCGATATCTATGGTTTCTTTGGGCCTTGTGCTGCTGCCGGTGCGGTGTCCTGGAGCCGCCATTGCCATTCTGCTAGGGCACAAAATGCAGTCACAGGAAGACGCTGCCGCGCCGCGCCGTTCGCCTTCGAATCGGCCTGGATAGCCTATATCGGTGTGCCCGAGACATTAAATTGGCCTTGTGTAGAAACGATTGGACGCATACGGCCACAGCCGCTAGAGCAAAATATGATCGGATAAAAGTGATATCATCAAAATTTATGATGACTTCTTGCCCAGGAGATCCTTTTATAGCTTCAATCTAATAGAATGAGTTATGGCATTACATCTGTCAGATCGCAAATTTATCTACATTTTACTCCTATTCGAGCAGGGTGGAAAAGTCTACCTATCAGAAGTTTCAAGTTCTTTTTGAAAGCGTGGACACAAACCCTTTTAGTATAGAAACAAACCCTGTAACGTTCAAAGTGTTTCTGTAAATGTCGGTAAGAGGAATTTGCATCAATTATATACTGACAATGGAGTATCTTCATTTTGGTAACATACTTGATAAGGGGCCGTTTAAAAACAAGGTCACTCTGCCAATCGCGGGACAGGTTTTTTTGACCATTTATGACGTAAGGGGGGAGGGGGTTAACGTAGAATGTGATTTCACACATGAAAACATAAATGTACACGGAGAAAATGGATGGTCAAAGTTAGAGTCATTCCGTTCTTCTAGATGGTCGAAAGGGCCTTCCATAATTTTTTCGATATAGTCAGAGGGGCTCTCATTTTATGGCCAGTCTGACTGTTATAAGAAGATCAGACTCACCATCAGGGATAATCAAGGTATCCTTTCCGGATGTTCAATAGACGATCATCTTGTTTTCACTCTTTTAGACCATCGACGGAGGAGCAGATAACCCATCGCGGAGGGCCAATATTTGCGTGTCAATTATGCGCGTGAAAATTTAAAGGCAGAGACCAGTGCCCCCAATTCTGGTATCCTTCCGCATGACGCATGCGTCTCGTCGACAACTTAATTGGTTACCGTTGGCGCGCTTATTCAAAATGAATAAATGTGCAAGTCAAATGTTTAAGACAAATAATAAATGTAAAGTGCATAAGTTCATATTTAAGATGAAAAGGGTATTTCTTTCGTTAAATCTAGAACCGATTATTCATTTTTAAAGAGAAAAATCAAATAATTATTTTGAATTTCACTTTATAAGTCTTTCGTGTGACCAAAGAATTATTTTTAATAACTTTACGCTTATTATTCATTGTAAACAATTGATTCTCACATTTAATCATCTTAAATAAGCGCGCCAACGGTAACCAATCCGGTTGTCGACGCGATGCATGCAGTGCGAAAGGATACGAGAATTGGGAGCACTGATCGAAACCATTTCCGGAGTGAGCAAATGTCGTTGAGCCGTCAGCTTCATATTGGCTGTTTATTGAATTTAAACATTTTTTTAACAAGTTCAAACTGCTTTCCGATATTTCGAACATGGGTTCATTTATATCGGGTTTATGGGTTTATGGGTTCATTTATATATATATTTATTCATTCATATCATTATATATTATAACATTTATATCGAATCTACAAAATAGACCTAATTTTAATTGCTGCGAATTTTCGAAGAGAAATATAAGCGTCATTCAGAAAAAAATAGTTTATGTTGAAATTGTTTAATTAACAAATGTGACATGGTAATTTATCCGTCAAAAGATTCTTCACAATCTTATCTGGTTGAGTTTAATTGCAACATTTTTTAAATAAATCATACAGTTAATATTTTTGTCAACAAATATTTTCTTAAATAACTTTATTTTAATGAAACTCAATCAGAAAAAAACGGTATAGAATGTTTCAAGGAAGAATATCAGCCCTTGATCTTTATTATTAGAATTGAATAAGAATTGCAGCTTTTACCTCAAATTTAAGCTTAAGCACAATAATGCATATAAATTTTATTGAATAAAAAATGCTAAGCTTCATAATTTTTTTCCAAAGCATGCTTAGATTTACCCTTCAAAATGTTTAGCAATTAAAATAATAAGTATTTTTCTCGATTTCATGAATCGTTTCAAAAAGGGCTCAATTTTGAAGTGTACTGTACGTATAGTGAACTTCCTTATTAAGCTTAATTTCCGTTTCATGAAACTTGAGTAATTAATGGCCTACTCTGCTATTTTTCAGAATTTCCAATCAAAATTTAATTTAGTAACTTATTTTAAGGGAAAAATGGAGTTACTAGTATTTCAAATATTTATATTTTTCTCATGGTCCTCCAGACCCTGAAGTTATATCCTAGTACCTATGGTTAATATTCTTTTAAAAGGATAAGAGGCAACAACGACAAGAAGCGAATTATCATAAAAATTATTATTACGACAATCACAGTCTTCATATTATTGATCACAATCAAAACAATAATATAGCCTTCCTCTTCCTCAAAAAATCCTATAATTCAATCTCATCCTGCCATTCACCCAAACCGACAGAATCTGCTCTAAAACCACAAGGTGACCTCTTTCCCAAACAAACAAAAATGCTCGAAAAACAGGAAATCAATCCCTGATCGAGCCTTTTGTCCCCGAGTTCTTCGAACGTCTTCGACAAGGTACAATAGCATAACAGCGTCGCTGCACGAACAGCATATTGGCGTCTTTGATAATCGATAGGTCGCATAACGCGTGGAGTCGATTCCTATAATGAGCATGTGTACATTGGCCTCGTATTTCTATGCATCGAGCTGCATACGACCTAGAATTACGGGGGTGAACTCTCTTTGTGGGACAAACAATGGAAACCGGGAAAGAAATTCGAAGAGGCCATGCATTTGAGTGTAACAACCTACTTACCATGTCTTCAGGTCATCTGCTCATTCTCAACACATGTTAAGAATACATGAACTGAACAAAAGAATTTGCGTGCCCACTCGGAACAGGTGTAGGTAAGTAGACTAAGTGATTATGAATACGAGTCTCTTCCTTCGTACTTTATCCTCTTCTTTGATTTCAACCCCTATCCTATTATCTGGTTTATTTACGAAAGGGAAAGCAAAAGCGCTTCAGCTGATGTACTGTACCTACATATTCTCTATTTATTTAGCCTTTTTTATTAAAACATTGCGCAATCACCATTCTCGGATTTTGTAAGATTCGTATTGTTTATGATTTTTAGAATTTTCTATTTATCCGAAAGACACGTAATACCTCCTTGTTTTGTAGTTAAGTGCATTGACGTCATTGATTATTTCAATAGGAGTTGATAACAATACGAATCTCTAATTATATCATATTACATTTACATCATGAGATAATCTAGAATGATACCGTGACTAATCATAATTAATGCTTTATCTAACTCCGTGCATGGTTCTCTCTTTAACCACAAGATTTCTCGGCACTTGGGTCTTTTTTTAATACATTTCGGAAGTATTGGTTCAATCAGGAATACAAATTTGGAGACTTTTTATTATTGAAGGCTTCGAGCATGCTACTATCTGAGTTACGCTGTTGCACCTGGTCACCTTTCTTTTCAGTTATAAGTTTATATTCGAGATCAAAAATATTTGTATACCCCAGAATATCTCTAGGTTACCAGCTAACACATGAATCAGCTTGATTGAATCTACTAAAATCTTATTTTATTATATGACTGCTAAATTGACACGGTGCAGTACTGCCATCTTTATGGGATGGGGTCAACTTTGCACGTAGCAACTTTGCACGTGCCCAACTGTGCACGTCGATGGCCAGACGGACAACTGTGCACGTCGTTGGTCAGATGGACAACTGTGCACGTGACAACTGTGCACGTGCACAGTCGTCACTTGGACAACTGTGCATGTGCACAGATGGTACTTGGACAACTGTGCACGTTGAAATTTCGACGTGCACAGATGGGCTCCTGTGGGCTTGGACGTGCACAGATGTCACTTTCCTAACTGTGCACGTGCACAGATGTCACTTGTCCAACTGTACACGTGCACAGTTGTCACTTGCCCAACTGTGCACGTGCACAGTTGTCACTTGCCCAACTGTGCACGTGCACAGATGTCCCTTGCCCAACTGTGCACGTGCACAGATGGAACTTGCCTATCTGTGCACGTGCACAGATGTCACTTGCCCAACTGTGCACGTTTATGTTCGTACATGAGGGTTGATACGAGGGTGGTCTTTTATATCTACGTATAATTATACGCCCTCACCTACGACTCGTTACAAAAACATTGCGCTCGTTTCAAAAAGGCTGTTAGTCCGCATTAGTCACGAAATGTACTATCTAATACTTTTATCTTATTAAGCTTCTTTGAGTCTCCCAGTGGGTCTAACTACTAACTACCGTGCCTACTCGGTAGGTCTTTATTTTTTTCAAGTTACTTATCTGTCTTTGATTTCACAAAAACGTTTATTCATTTGATGTATTTTCTTATGATGTAACAAAAAGTGAAGTTGAAAAAAAATTTTCAATAACTTTTATCAAAGTTTTACTGTTGTTTATGTGATGATGTACGGGGCTCATATCATGAGCACTCTGCTTCCTCGTCGAATAGATAATTTGCTTCATTAAAGAAGAAGGATTGATTATTTTAATAAAATTGTAAATCTCAATTTTTCCAATGTTATAACTGGTTAAAATTTTCTTAATCCTCAATCAAATATATTAATATTATAGAACAATGGAAAATTTTCGAGTCAAGGAATATTCTGTTTGCATGCATTAACTGTGAATTATGATAATGAGAAAAAGTTTGAACTATAAAAAACAATTTTTCAAGTAGTAAAAACGTGCTAAGAAATGCAATTAACATGCTTCAGAACATTGTATCAGACATTTATCAACTGACGAAAGTTAAATTAAATGAATTAAATTTTTTTCGAAAATGTAACTATTACAAAGCTTTCTCTATGAGGAAGCAAAATAAATTTAAAGGAAGATTTTCTTATATTTATAATAATTTTGAAGGAATTTTTTCTTAAAAATAGCCTTTAAAATATTTCGAAACAAACTTTAGAAAAGTTAGTACGCTCCATTCTACCGGGATTGAATAATTTTAATTATTAAAAATTTATTATGCGTAGATATAAAGGATCACCCTCCTATAAACCCTTACGTAAGGACATAAACGTGCACAGTTGGGCAAGTGACATCTGTGCACGTGCACAGATGGACGTGCACAGTTGTCCGTCCGACCATCGACGTGCACAGTTGGGCACGTGCAAAGTTGCTACGTGCAAAGTTGTCCGTCACCCCATCTTTATAGAGTGTTTCACTGAATAAATAAGTAATTTGTCACTGACAGTCAGTGACTCATTTCCAGCTATTTTAATCAGTAAAATGATAATCAGATAATCAGATAATCAGTGACATCTCGTTGATTCAGATTTAGAGTGTACACTGGGACCCCGCTTTACCGGGCGTTTTGGGGTACTCCTAATGGCCTTCACGGTAAATGGTGGTTCTCCTGACCGGTCTTCTTCTTTTTCTTGCTTGTAGTTTCTTATAGTGCCGAACCGTAAACTGCGCAAATCGGCTGACCTTGCAAGCGTCTCTCTCTCTCTCTCTCTCGCCCCCTTGGACCTCCTCGTCTAGTATATCAGAAGCCGGTAAAGCGCGATCCAAGTATATATATGTAGAGTGAGGAGCCTCGCCATCACTGCGCGCTTCACGAGCCAACCTCCATGAACATTTTCTGAATTATAAATTTTTTGTTTACTTTATAATTTACTTTATCATTTCATCGAAAATTTTATTCCAAACAATATTTGGAATAATTTAATTATCTTGTAAATTATTTTCTATAAATAGTTTAACATGATTTTTAGATCAAGATGAAGCTATAGTATAATTGTCTCTCAGAAAACAAAGTTCATTTGAAATATTCTAGAAATCTAGAGTCCATTTCTTCATAGTCATATTAATTGTAATTCTCCAAATTGACATTAATTGGAAGATGTCTTGACCCTTGTCTCCTTTTACAAATGTACGTTAGGTCATTTTAATTTTAATCTTTGCTGAATTTGTCTTCTTTTACTTCTTCCTTTTTCTGACATTTTTGTACATTGCTCTATCTTTTTCTGTTTTCTGTTTCCAATGTTAATCCTTCATATTTATACCAACATCCTTCTCTCTTTCATTTTCTAAAACCATTCATATTCTTGGATTCATCTCTTTTCTTATCCACATTTACTTTATTCATATTGTTAACAGTATCCCTTGTTTTTCCTATATCTAATCGATTTTTTTACATTTAATCTATATAATCATTTTTTTTCGAAGCAATCGTTCTTTTCCTATATTTATAACTAAGGGGGTCCCTGGGGATAAGGGCGTAAGTGTTCAAATCCAAATGTTCCAAGAAACACAAAAAACTTCTAACTTCAATGACGCATTATTTGCAAAAAAATACAAGAAATTACTTTCAAGCTATTACTTAGCTCCATTGAATCGTGAACCCTTGGGAAAGGAAGGATGTGTTCCAAGAAAACGTTTATTTTTACTCAGAAAGAGTTTCATAACTTTTTTTATTTTTTAATTTAAGAAAAAGTAGAAAGTACTTTCGAGCTATTACTTTAATCCAATAAAACGCATTTCTGAAATTTGGCACTTACGCCCTTATGCCCCGAGACCCTTCAACTATATAACCTTTCCTTTTTGTTTCTAACAACGCATCGCTTAAATTTTCTACTTCTCTTCCCTCGTTTATTCTTTATTTATTCGAAATAGTATAATAATAATAAATTTTATTTTCACTAAAAGGCATCATGCTAATCATGAATGTTTCAAGTTATGATTAAAAATATTTTTATGTTCTAAATCTAGAATGTCTATCCATCTTACGAATTTACTCCTTCTCAGTGAGCACCAGGACATCCTAAAGATTTCCTGATGTACCTATATGTCATGTGACTTGACGTCTTTAAGACATTCTCTGGATCTTTTCATGTCTTTAAAAGTACCTCAGGACGTCCTCAAGACGTCCGCCAAAAGGCAACTTTAAGACTTGTGTGCCCATTGAGTGGGTGTGGTGGGCCCACATTGGTAGTAAATATCCACCTAGAAACACTACCCGAATCGGGTAGTGAGGCAATGAACTTTCGAGTTCGAACTGCTAATCAATGTATGTATGTATGTGCACATTGAGTTCTTTGTAGAAAAAGTTCTTCAGCTGCTTATTCTTAGAAAGCTAATCCAGTTACTATCAAACAGGAGTACTTAGGAAGGATTTCATCAATTATTTTTTTACTGAACGTCCTTCCTCTATACGAACCAGTATATACACAACAACTTTCTTTTGGAAATTTTTACTTTGGGGCCATTTACAAAATACGTGATAAATTTTTCAGCCCCCCCCCCCCGCCCCCGCGTTATACTTTTTCCATTGTTCTTAACATGGAGAATGATACTTCGACACTCCGCCCTCCCTAAACGCATCACGTATTTTGTGAATGACCCCTTTGGAAAGTTTGGTGATGAACGATAAAGTCTTATGAAGGATATTGGATAATTTTTGGGGGCGCTTGGGGCGCGTTTGTACCTTTTCAAGTACAAACGTAACCGAAATATCATTAAAACACTAACTTGAATCCAAATTCAATCACATGTATTTGAAAATGCATGAAAATATATAACTTTAGAACTTTGTGACTACTTTTCCTAGTAGATTGTTTCCAACTTCTTCTGTAGATCAGTGCAATGAGCTGTCAACTGCAGAACTGGAGATTAGGCAATTAAGCATCGATTCTCGTGCGACCATATTTAGTCATATTCTCGTAAGTGGATTATCAATTAAAAGACTTGAATTTTCAGTCAAATACGATTGAAAAATCCAACAAATATTTCTAACAGTCCTTCCTCATGGAACAATTTATTTAACTTATTCTTAGGAATAGAATCAGATATTTTTTACTCTGGACATATTGTTGAGAGAGATTTTATTCTTATGAAGGATTTGATTTGTTTTTGTAATGCTTAGAGCACGCTGCCGCCCGAGCAATGTTGAAACCCTTGAGCAACTTTATTTAAATTACTCTCAAATTTAGCTCTAAGATTAAAAACAAGTTTATAGCCCTTTTCCTAGAAAGTAAGTTATGAATGTTTCACTTTATAATAAATTAATTTTGGGATCTATATGATCTGAGGAAATAAATCGAGAAAAGGATTAAAACGCTATTAGGCAAGGTAGTCGACGTGGCTCAGACGGTAGCGTGCTTAAACCTTAAAAACACACACAAATTCAAAAAATCCTTTCGACGAATTACATCAATTTTGATTCTAGTCTCGACGTGGCTCAGATCTTAGTCTTCTCAAAGTCATCAATAATAAAAATCGACGATCCGAGCCACATCGACTTCTTGATCAACTTATTAGTTATACAAACTCTTTCTGAATTTATCTCGATTGCAAGATAAAAACTATCTCTAAATCTCAAAATTGCAATAACTCATCATCCTCTATGGAGCCATCCATTAATTAGGTAACACATTCTTTGTCCATTTTTGACCTCCATCCTCCCACATTTAGCAGGTTGTAACAAAGTTCTTTATACCCCTCCCCCCCCACGATATGTGACCTAATTTTCAAAAAAATTTCATCCATTAATTGATTAGCAGTTTGAACTCGAAAGTTCATTGCCTCACTACCCGATTCGGGTAGTGTTTCTAGGTGGATATTTACTACCAATGTGGGCCCACCACACCCACGACGGGCCAACAGCAACGCAGTATTTCCTGAACGGTCACCCATCCAAGTACTAACCGCGCCCAACAATGCTTAACTTCAGTGATCTTACGAGAACTGGTGTTTCCAGAGTGGTATCGCGGATGAAATATTTGTAAAAATTGTGTAATTTTCTTATTAAATAAAATTTAGTTCCTTATTAGCCGTGACACCTTAATTACCAAAAAAACTAGAAGCTCTATTATAAAGAATGCTTGCGATCATACACAGAAAAAACAATTTTTGGTTCCAAAGGAGCTGCAACAAAAAGGAACCTATCTTGCTGAAAAGGAACTCAAAATGATAAATGGTTTCTGAATTAAGCCAAAGTATGAATTCAAATGGTTCTAATAGAGCCTTTTTGTTACTTCTGCCTTGACTCACTTCAAAGATTTTACATGTTAATGATGCACATTTTGCTTTATAATTCGAATTAAATAATATTGTACTGGAAAAAATTTAATGAAGAAACTAAAATCATAGATATTAGTCATTCTTGAAAGGAAGATATCGCACATGAAATGTGACAGTTTTTGAGGTTAAGTTGAAAATCCGATGTTTTTTACTGCGCATGCACAAGAAGCGCGGGACTATTTAAAATGATATAATATACACTTGCAATATTAGGTTAATATTACATTTTGTTAAGAAGCTAGGTATTTCTATAATTCAATTTAATTTGTTTTGAAAAAAAAATAAAAAACGTTCGTTAATATTGATCTGTATGTCTATTCATAGTATTTATTGATTTTAAATGGGCCCGCGCTTTTCGGCACATGCGCAGTTGAAAACGTCGGCACCCGCCGATGGTCATCTATCGGGTATGAACGAACTAAAAAGAAACCCTTAATAAGAGTTCCTTTAGAGCCTAAGTTCTAAATGATACCAAGTTTTACTTGAGCCGCAAAATTACTGATCCCTCAGTTTTTTCTGTGAATTTAAAGTAATCAGAATTCTGATTATTTTAATCAGAAATTCTGGTTAATTTAAACGGAATCCTGGTTAATTCAACCATAATTCTGGTTATTGTAACCAGAAAAAATAGTAAGGGCACATTTAACCAGAATTCTGGTTGATTTAACCAGATATTTTTTTGAGTGAACATTACTGATCCCTCAGTTTTTTCTGTGTAATAAACGTTAATAAAATGTAATATAAGCGAGATCATACCATTTTCTCAAATCACTCATGTTTACATTTTCAACAATAATTTAGAAGATCAAAACCCTTTACAAAAGGTTCTCGATATTTTTACATCCTGCTTAATCTGTCCTTAAATCTAAAAAAGTAGATCATCATATCTAGGAGTGTATGTATTCAGTATACAGTACAAAGCCTGATTAAATTTAAAAATATTGAATGATTCTGTGGGTAATAGTAATTTCAAAAATTGTAAAAGAACTTTGTCTTTACGGCTATATATATTTTCCCAATACCGTAAAATCTTTTAAATTCTTTGAAAATCTTTTAACGTACCTTAAAATATTTAAAAACCTCTTTAAATTTTTGAAATCCTTCGAAATCCCTCAATTCTTGTAAATAAGTTCTCTGGAATTTAAATAAAATTTTGTCATATATCTTGAAATCCGGTCAGGTTACATGAAATGTAATGATACTCCTTCCAATTCCTTAAAAAAAAATCTTAATCACTTGTAACTTCCTAGGAATCTTTTATTTAAAATACTCTAAAATATTTCTATTTCTTTGAAATCTCTTGAAATTTTGTTAAGCTCTTGAAAATTCCTTGCAATACTTTTAAATATCCTAAAACCTTTCAATTTTTTTTCAACCTTTGAAAAAGCCTTAAAATATTAAAAATTTCTTCAAATATTTAATATGTCTTGAAAGTCCTCAATTTCTCTTTGAAATTTTATTAAAATATTTTTAAATCCCTTAAAATACCATGAAGTTACCTAAAATCTGATGGCCTTCCTTGAAATTCATTGACATTTTTTTAAGCTCTTACCAATTTTTTTATTTTTTGAAGCTTTTGAAAATCCCTTTAGATGCCTCAAAATATTGTAAAATCCCTTGAAATTCCATTAAGTGACTCGAAATCTGATATTTTTTTTATTTGCCGAAATCCCTGAAAATATTTGAAATCTTATGAAAACCGTAAAAATCCCTTTA
This sequence comes from Andricus curvator, assembly GCA_932195095.1. Lineage (NCBI taxonomy): Eukaryota > Metazoa > Arthropoda > Insecta > Hymenoptera > Cynipidae > Andricus > Andricus curvator. The sequence goes on along the minus strand of CAKNYM010048387.1, from coordinate 57,730 downwards.
AAAAACCTTGGAATCTTAAAATATCCTAAAACCTTATAGTCCTATAAAATGCTTCGAAATCTTCCGAAATTCTAGACAATTCTTTGAAACCGCATGACATTTCTTTTACATCCCATCAAATTATTACTATCCTTGGAAATTCCTCAACATTTTTTTATTCCTTTGAAATGTTTTGAAATCCCTTGGAATTTTGTAAGCTCTTAAAAATTCCTTGGAATCTTCTGAAATACCCTAAAGTCTTTAGAATATTTTGAAATCTCTTAAAATATATTCAAATTGCTTTTGTGGTCTTTTAAACTATATCCTACTAAACTCTTTAAAATTCTTTAGAAATCTTTAAAAAAATGTTAAATCTTTGAAAATACTTCGAAATATATGAAAATCTCTTATAATCTTTGAAATCCCTTGAAATCCTATAAAATTCCATGAAATCCGTTGAACTTCCTCAAAAATTCTTAGAAATATTTGGGAATACTCTGAAATATCTTGTGATCGTTTCAAATATCTGATCTTAACCCGATAAACTTAAAAAATTTGAATGATTCTTCGGGTAGTGGTAATTTCAATAATTGTAAAAAAAACTTTGTTTTTGTGGATATTTTTGCAGAATGATGGAAAAGGCATAAAAATACTAATCTCATTACAGTCTTTATAACATTATTACAATCTTTCATTGTAAATTTACTGAACTTTAATGTTATGTGTTATAATTTTAGATACATGAATTTCCTCTGAAGCTGATTTTTTTGTGATATTACGTGCCAACGGCCATGCCACGCTGAAAAAACCAGTTCTCGTCAGATCACTGAAGTTAAGCAGCGTTGGGCGCGGTTAGTACTTGGATGGGTGACCATTCGAGAATACTGTGTGCTGTTGGCATATTATGGGTGTGGTGAGCCCAAACTTGTGCAGTTATTTATAACTACAAGAAAACTATCCACCTAGAAACACTACCCGAATCGGGTAGTGTCACGCCTACCCTGAAAGGGAAATGGCTTAATGGTATACGTAACGGTATCAGGTTACCCCTCCCCCCCTACTCCCCTACCATATAACAGATCATAACATTTTCTCGAACCCCCTCCACACACACTAAAGCTGTTCGGCAATTTATGGATAGCCCCAATCCACCATCCAAAGTCAGCTCCTTCTTTATAGAGAAATTTCCTCAGATTCTTATTAGGAAGCAAATCAGGAAATTTTTAGTATGGACAGTTTGATGAGAGATGGGAGAGGTTATATGACTGTAGGGTGCCAGTCTATTTGAAAGTTCTCGGACCGATATACGGGGTGGCGCCTAAGAGACGGCATCCACTTTTTGTTCGCTTGTTTGTTTGTTCCGGGCGTCGGGTTAGGTACTTGACTTCCCCCTGCCCCCTCACTACACTCACTCGCTCTTTCTCCAGCACATGGATCGATTCGCGAAAATTTACGCGCCCCGGCGCTAGAGAGTGACGTCGGAAATTTTTGCTGTTTTTCACTCCTGCCTCCTCCTCTTCCTCCTCCTCTAGCAGCAACATCACCTCCTCCCAACGCATCTCTCGCTTGTGCATCCGCTGTCTGTGCAGTACGTATCCGTGAGAGTGGGCGGAATATACCCTCCGATCGTTTTGTTCGATTGTTACAGCCAACAATACCCATTAAAAGTCCCTAATTGGTTTGTCGTTACTCTTGCAGTTTTGGCTCTTCCCGGGGAGATGGGATTAGGTGATGGAAATGTATACCTCGATTTCGCGGCCACACAAACAGTGGTATATCCCGCGGCACTATTTCCCGCGTGATTCAATATTGAGGTCAAATTTTTTTAGTCTCGATTAATTTTCGACATTTACGTTTTGCAAACAGATGGCCCGATAAGTGACAATTTCCGTGATAGCGAAAGCAAAAAAGAGATTAAAAGAGAATTCGGTTATAAACTCTGTTTTTGATCAAATTGGTCTCTTTATTTGCTGAACTTTTTAAGAGTCGATTATGTTTTCTGTAAACAAATCGACATATTTGTGTTCTATTTTGCGGGGTATATGATAGAAAAGGAAGATTCTTGTAAATAATATAAAAGGTATTGCTTGTCGTTACATTTACGTCTGAAGTGAATAACAGATAGGCTATAGAGTAATCAATGATTTATCTCCTCAATATTGTCACAGGAAAATTACAATAGCTCATCGATCTTGTTGCTTTAACGGGCATCAAGTTCACCGTTGACATCCGAGTAGAGTATTGACCACAGGCCATAAAATACAATCCACAACAATGCAGTTTTCCGCGGATAAAATTATATTACTTCATTACCTAAATTACTTATACAATTCAAACACTGGTATATTCATATTTGGTTATAATTTTGGCTTCATCGGGTTGAAAGGACCAAATTCGTTAAATTAATAGATTTTTTCAATTCCAGAACTTCCAAAACTATAGAAATATGTATTCAAGGGAATTTCTACAAACTTACCTGAATTCATAATAATTTAAATGAACCGAATTTCATTCAAAGTTAATAGGACTCAATTCCAATTGAATAAAAAATAAATAATATAGATTTTGACTAAATTGCAATGAATTTAAAGTAATTCAACTGTATTTAAAAAAAAATTCATTGGGAAAAACTGATTATGATTTCAAGTTGCCGTTAAATATAAAATTAATTCAATTAAAGTTTTGGAAAATGCATGTCACTAATAATTATACTTGGTTGATGTAAATAAAAAAAGATTCCAGTGAATTATGCTGAATTACATTAGAAACTTTTATATATTTTTTTATTTTAAATATATTTTTATATTATATATAATAATTGTTAATTAATTCAATTTCAATTTAGTGTAACTATTTAGTAAAATTGTTTGTGGCTTTTTTCGACCATCAGTAATATTATTATGTTTTCTGGTTTTTGAATGAATTTAAATGATTTTCTATAATAAATTCAAAATTCATTCGCTGATATATAAATTTAAATTAATTTCTTGTAAAATTAAATTAAATTCCTACAAAGTTCAAACATGTGAAAATAAAGGAAATAAGCTCTCGTAAAAAAATTCAATTCGCATGAATCAAGCGGATTTTGAATAAATTCAGCCAAATTAATGAACATTATTTTAATTTAATTGAATAGATTCATCAAATTTTTATATAAATCAAACTGAGATGCTTATTTAATTTCATTGAAATCAAACGATATCCATTGAATTAAATTAAATTATAGTAAAATCAACTGAGTTCCGAAGAATTCAACCAAAATTTAAGTTAAAATCGGTGATATCATAAACTGAATACAGTGAATTTAAGGTAAATATACCAAATTAAATGTAACTAAATTCAAATTATATTTTAGAAACGTAAATTGAATTATTCATTAAATTAAAATTGAATTCTAGTAAACTCAAATTAAATTATTTAACAAAATTTTAATTCGGGTGAATTTGGCATTTAGCCTTAAGGCTTATCTGAACGAGAAACAGGACATTTGTTTTTCATGAGGAAACTTACAATTTTCATCAATTTTGGAAAGAAATATGAGACGCGAATATTTTCCAGAATCTCATTCTCGAAAGAATATTCTCTTCTTCATTTTTATTCGCGTGCGAAGTTAACAAATCTCTTTCCTTTATCACTTTACAAATTAACTTTTTTTAAATATGAATAAAAAGTTTATTATAATTTCTGCTAACGCAATTGTGCTAATTTCTTGATCCCTTCTTGTGCCAGCTGAAGCATCAGTTACATCTCGAATTTCGTTGAATTATGTTGTGTTTGAATCCCGTTGACTTTTCTTTCAATTCAGATTTGAATTAAAATTTTCGATTAATTCAATTAAAGTAACCTTGAATTCAGTTACCAATTAATCCAGTTAGTAATAATTTATTTGGTCAAGTTACCTTGAATTATTGTATTAAATTTCACATAAATCAAGAGGATGTTTCTTGATATGAATAGAATTTCTTATTAAATCTAAGGTTATAAGAGGCTTTTCATGTGACTTAAAAAGAATCCTTTTGCATCACAAATTATTCTCTTGCGATAAATTCCACCCAATTTTGCAGCCAAATAACTATATTTGTGTAAAAAATATTTGCACATATGGTCCAAAATAAAACGGGCAAGAGGACGATGCTTTTGTTTAAAGTAAAATTTTTCTCTGAGTGAAAAGGAATCCCAATTACAAGTTCAGTGAAAATTATTCTAGAATAAGTACATTTAGACCCGATCCGGCCGATCTTACACTTAACAAATCCCACATTAGCAACTTTCATTTTCTAATATAATATCTCAATTTGTAAGATAAAATTACCAACCAGCCATCAATCGGAGACTCACAAAGTTTTGTGAAACCTCTATTCTTCATCCGCCCTTACACTGCCTCTATAGAATTATATTTTCATTTTAGCTTTACAAATTACTTAAAAATCAACCTCCTTTCTCCTAACTGCAATTTTCTTCGAATGCATGCTCATCTCTTCTGAAAACTGACTGACGAGTTTCACCCATACTTTTATTTCCTGTCATTCCTATTCTCAAAGTTTGTGGTCCATCAAGATGTTCACCGACTCGACTAAAGTGTCGCTTCCGGTAGGTAGGAGCATCAAGATGAGGCGAGGGCGCGTCTGGACTTTGGCGATTTCTCAGGGGCGCACGCCAAGCTGCACAGCAAAAGGGAAATTACAAGAAATAAGACCACGGAGCGGTTTTGGCTTCAGCGATCATTCGTCTTAATGCAAGACTGTCCTCGGCTTCGCGGCTCGTCTTTCTCGAGGTATCGCAGCGGCAAAAAGCAAAGCGCAAAATACAAAAGCCAAGTCATGGCCGCACTTTGATTCCTGTGCTATAGCACAGTTATATCTAGATAGGTGAGCAGAGACTCGACGGCTCTGGCGTTAAATTCAGCCGTCGGAGCTTTCAGCGCAGTATTTGACGACGGTTTCTCCCTCCTTACACTTCACAATATTCAACCACCCTTCCAGAATTCGGTCTCTCTTCCTCCTTGCAGAAATTCTTGCACCCCTCTTGCTCTAATGGCCGACCACCCACCCCCGCCCACTGCCACACGGCCGTCCGCCTTAGCGCGTTTCTCGCGGAGTGTAGAGAGCCGGCGGTCGTCACGCACATGCTGCAACGACCTTTTGCATCAAAAGCCTTGTTTATGGGCCGAAGAGATTTATAGACCGAGCACCAATATAGCAACCATCACAGCACTTTATCCGTACCGAGATCTCCATTCGGGAATTCCGTGCCGCGAGCGCTGAAGAAAATTAATTTTTAGAAGAGAGGACAGTCGAGTAAATGGCGGAGAAGCTTGGAAGGTGAAATACGACCCGGTTTCATGGTTTTCAAACCGCAATGGGAGATAAAATGGTTTATTGATTACAGTTTTGATGCTTGCTTCGAGATATCGGGTATGTCTCACATGTATTTTGATTTTTAATGTAACTAAAATGGGCTTCTAAGACCCATGTAGAAATTGCGATCGTGATTTGGAAGGGCCCCGGCTAGTTTTCCCTATTTCTGATCGGGCGCTCACCGGTAAAAATAGGGAGGGCCAGACTAGTTCGGTAATGCTGTTTTAGCCATGCTGTATCTAGAACTTCTAACAAAGTACTAATGGGAATATACCCTTCAACCGCCCATCTTGACCCTCTCTGTTTTCCGGTACGTTTATCATTCAGCTATGATATCAATATTGTGACAAACGATTTGTCAATAACGAAATGAATAAGAATATTTAAATACACACCAATTTTAGATCAATAATTTCAGAGGTTTATATTTCGTTGATTAAAAACCGTTTTTTGCATATATTTATATCACACAAAATCTGAATATTGACCATTTGTACTCCACTATGCCAAATCATTATTTTTATTATTTTTCAGTGGGTTTCGTATACACAGCACAAATTTAACTGTTTTCCTTATATTTCACGTATTAAAAGCAATTTTATCTTCAATTTAAACAAAGTGAAGTTATTGTGAAAGCTGAAAAAATAAATTACCTATATTTTTTTTGGTATATTCACACACCCCATTCAGTATATATATAATAAATAAAATTTAACAAAACTATTACTTGAACTTTATTTATATAAAAATGTACATGATGTTATTTTCATTAAAACGCGTGTTTATAAGTGTTAAACACTCGTATGCTTCAGATGAAAATAAATTTCAGTTGACTGTCACGTGTTGTTGGGACAGCCATACGCCTGTTTATACTAAAGCATAATTTAGTGCAGACAAACTTCTGAAGATGGCACTGCATCACATATACTGCAGCGCCATCTTCAGAAAGTTTCCCGTGTGGAAAAATTTCGTGGCAGTCTTGAATCATGCTAAAGCCAGTACAGTTTTTCTCAAGCCGGTCTATTCACGCAATACTAGCCTGGCGCTACACTGGCGCTCTCTAGTTTTGCTGCGTGTTTTATTCAAAACTTTCTGCTGTCTAGTCCCAGTCTGGGCGCTATCTAAGAGTTCGTTACGAATTTGAATATATAAAGATTGTCCAGATTTTAGCTAGTTTCTAGATAGAATCACGGTTTGGACTTAAACAAAAATTACAGAGGTGAATTCAAAAAAAAATAATCATTTTTGAATCAAAGATTTAGGAAATTACAATACACAATTGCACAAATGCTTAAGCAATAATTAATTGTACACTATTACATATTTAAGATAGTAAACAATAATGGTTGAAGGTGATCGAAATCCTAATACAAGAACTGTATTCTTAAGAACGATTATTTAAGAATGTTTAAAAACATTTTTTTTTCAATTGAATTATATAGTCAAGTTATAATAAATTTATAATAATTATAATATGTATAATGCTATGTATAATATTGATGATATTCCAGAAAATCAAATTTGAACATAAATGATTTATTTAATTTATTTTAATTATTTATTGATTGCTTAAATGGTAATTAAGCCTAACGAATTAATTATTTGAAATAATAAACAATCATTATTTCGTAGCCTAACCGCAAGAAAATCGTACAAAGTTTATTTTTTTCAATTATTTATTCACACATCAAGCACTTTTAATGTTTAAAAATTGTTCATTTTTTATTCAAATAAATATTAGGATGTAATGAATTGAAATTCATATCCGAGAAAAATGAAAAAAAATTTAACTTTTAGATGGCCGAGGTGTTAAGGCGACGGGACAAAGTTACAACAATATAATAGGAAGTTACATCAGAAGTTCGACACCCGGCGTATGTACAAGAGATTTGCGGAAACTCATTTCTTCCTTTTTTTTGTACAAAAACTTTTTTTATATTTTTAATTAACTGCAAAATCTATATATTGGACTTTTATGGCATACAAAATAATTATATCATTTAATTATTAATTATTTTTTATCAAAATAGCCGATCTGTCTAGAAACTAGTCGATCCGAGCGTTACATCCCAGTCTAGCCACTGGACAGTCAGTCTGTGGAGCGCCAGTGTCGACTCAAGTCGGACTGGACAGAAACAGTACAGCGCCACGAAATTTTTCCACACGGGTTATCTGGGGTATGTTGACTAAGGCCCGACCAGTGTCTGATTAGAATTTTTTGGTTCTTTTATCTAAATCAGGAACCAACTACTCAAATACAAGATTAGGGCCTTACTAGACTAACATACTTTTTCTAGTCATAAGGAATAAAAAATCTTAGCAGTGCCTTAAAGGGTCCTGATTAGAACTTACTAGTCCAGTTGTTCTAGTGAGATTCTGACTACTGCCCTAATTTAAATGGGGACAAATGGGGTCATTTTTTACATGAGCATGCTTTATCAGCTACTCTCTAAATCCGAATTAGTAGAAATTTTACTAATTGAATTAGTAGCATTGAATCTGACTGTTAAATTAGTAATTTTATCACTTTCTACTAAATGAAATGGTAAGATTTAGGTTACTAAATGAATTAGTAAGGGTATTCTACTAATCTGCTTAGTAGTACCAACTTACTAACTCAATGAGTAAAAATGAATTTCTGTTGGGGATTTAAACATGATATGCGACACTGTCGGCCTCTACGCGAACTAACCAATATGGCCATGAACAGCCGTGGATGACATACTAAATACACGTAAAACATCACGAAACACAGCAAAAACATAGCGTTTAAGTGTAATGATCGTCCAACTGAATAAATAAGTGCTGTAATAAGTAGCTCTGATGAGCAAAATACTTCCGAGCTGATAATTATTTGCTCCAATAATGGAATTTGCACATCAGTATCGAAAATCAACAAGTTTCGGAGGTTGTTGTGTCAGTGGTTGTGACTCCAAAGAGAATAAAAACCTCAATTCAAGTTTTCATTGAGTGCCACAGATTGGAAGTGTTAAAACAAAAAGGCGAAACTTATTTGGAAAAATCAAATTTGTAGATAAACACAGTGTGTGGTTGAGAAATTTCGATCTGAAAGATTGTAACGTTAAGAATTACTTGTCTGCTCCTTGAATTTTATTATTGCCTTGCATAGTTTAAACCGATTAGTGTATGAAAACATTTACGTTTTATCGAAAAATAAGTGTTACATGTGTATTTGTGCAATTTCCATCGTATACAGTGGACAAACACATTTTATGTTAAAACTGTTTACCATTTCATTTAGTAGTAACGTTACCAATTTCTTTAGTAGATACAGTTACTAATTCATTTAGTCAGTTATTCTTACTCATTGAATTAGTAGATTTTTACTAATTACCAGTAAACGAATCGGCACTATTTGAATTAGTAGAAAACTACTACCAATTAGTAGTTTTCTACTAATTCAAATTTAGAGAGTAGATTCTCATTGATCGATACTATTGATACAAATGAATATACTCTATTGAATTAATATCATAACCGTTGAGCCGAAATAAATAATTGTTTTGTAACACCAAACTCGAAAATGAGAACTTTCAAGCCTCTAAATTATGTGCTAAGTGCTTCAATGCAGCAGATTGTGCGAGAATAATATTGGCGTATGCGCACTTTGAAACACACATAATTTTCGAATCGACGTTTTAGGCGCGCATACGCAGTTTAGAGATCATTAACTTTGCACACCGGTGAAATAAAAATATTCTTGAACATTCTTTAAACAAAATTATACACAAACTTGGTTGGAAAACAAGTTTGTTATTGTAATTAACAAAATTATATCATATGGATTGATCTTTGTGTTCAAAAGTATTTTAAAAAAACCCCGTACTGGGTACCTGTACATAGTGGATAAGACGAATTTTCACATAATAGGAACGATATTAATGCACTTTATTCATTTTTTTAACAAGTATAATCAAATTACTTCTTGTAGAAAATTATTGGATTTAAAAGTGTGCGAAATATCTACTATGTACTGGTAGCGAATACATACCATTCTCTCCTACAACAATTCGAAAATAATTAATTTTAACAACTTATTATTCAGGTCAAATTGCAATCAAATGTTATTAAAATAATGAAAAGGGATTCGAGAAGAAAATACGTAATTAAAGAACAAAATATTCATACTTTATAAAACTAATCCCTTTAGCATCAATTATCATGGCACTTCGAACCCTCTTTTTCTAAGTTTCTAAAGAAACACGCATTTTTTTATTATGTTTTTATCAATTTGCTTTAATTTATTATCTTATCTATAATATATAATCTCCTTTGATACTTTATAACAGATTAGACAAAAGGATTTCATGTATTTTTCAATTGATGATTATACATCCAGATCTGACATTTTGACTCTAAAAAATTCGATAGCAACAATCTTGGTACACACTGAAAATGCGTTTTTGAAAGGAATATTTTCCTCTTGAATTAAAACTCTTATTTGCATTTATAAAATACACTATATTCTGCGAGCTTTTTTTAATTTTCATGGTATGTATAATAATTAATTCACTTCAGTTTTCAAAATTGAAATCATACTTAAATAACCGTGCAGGGTGTAAATCGAAAGCAAGTATTCTGTCCTCGATTTATTGTTTTAAAATATGGAACAGGAGGAGCATTGTCCTGTGCAATCGAAAACAATTTCTGTCGAACAGTATTGTAATATTTCGGATTGAGTGAAACAATGTCTTTTAAATCCAAAAATAATTTCTTTGTAGTCGATGAATAATGAAGTTAAATAACTTTCTTTAATGTTTGCCAACTAATGCCCGATACAAATAAACAATCATTTCAGGAATTTGTACTCCAGATATTGAAATATTAAAATATTAAAATACAATTATATACTGAATAATTAGTAATCTGATTAGGAATAATGATCAAATCCAAGTAAACAGCAATTTTCATAATTACAGATCTTGATACAAGAACAAACTTTGCATATAAATATATCAACAGATATAAGAGCAAGTGAACAGCTCCCGTGCAGAAATCGCCATATATATTACCGATTACCGACTAGGGCCTGATCTGATGTGTACTATCTGGTCCCGATAGGAAGAATTCTGTGGCCCTGACTCGTACCAGACCGGGCTATGTACTGTGACGTCATATAACCGCTTCGCAGCGCCATCTCAAGCCATATGCGCTAGATGTAATATAACCACAAACATAACCTTAATTTTTGTTTTCCTTCCTGCTGTTGTGTTGCAAATGTGCTGGAAATGTTCGACCGTATAATATATTCTTAACACATTAATAATAAATGCAAAAATTAAGAAGCTAACCGCGAGTTCGCAAACATCGTGCTATCAGCAAAATTCCGTTCGAGATAAATTCAATGCAACCGAAGAGGAAGTGCTGTCCCACATGAGCACCGTCTTCTGGAATGCAAAAGACTGGGACGGTAATCGGAAGCAAAGGTCAAAGTAACAATTTTCAATTTCTAAGTTCCGTCATTAAAATTTTAAACGTTCAGAAGAAATTACATTTTATGTGAATCTTAAACGTTTTAAAATGGTCTGAAACACCTTAAACCCAAACCTTACACGAAAGTTTGAAAAAATTTGTTATTAAAAAATTGTCAAAGTTCACGATCAAATTTCTAAGTTCCGTCATTAAAATTTTAAATGTTCAGAAAAAATTAAATTTTATGTCAATCTTAATCGTTGTAAAATGGTCTAAAACATCTTAAAACCAAACCTTACACGAAAGTTTGAGAAAATTTGTTATTAAAAAATTGTCAAAATTGACGATCAAATTTTTAAGTTCCGTCATTAAAAATTGTAAATGTTCAGAAAAAATTACATTTCCTGTCATTGTAGAAAGTTGTAAAGTAGTCTAAAATGCAAAAAAACGAAATATAACACGAAGAAAAATTGTAATCGATTTAAATTATTGATTTAAAAATTATTTCCTTGATATTCCTGTTAACAGTTCGTATATTTTACATTTACATAACTTCGTATAATAATAAATATTCAATTAGGAAAAGAGAGTTTAAAATTTGGTGTTTTAACTTTTTTTAGCTGTAGCTTATGAGGATGGCTTTTTCATCGGGCTTTCAACTCGTAGGTTTAGCGCAATGGTCAAGACTCTCGACTGCTAGGTGATAGATTTAGGTATAGATGTAGGTTCGATACCCCCGTAGCGTTAGAAATTTTATTTGTAATATAATATTTAAAAATGTAATATATGTATTCACTCTACACAGGACCATTAATATTCAAAGTCAAAATACTCGCAATCAATTAATATTTATTTTTTAAATACCTTTTTTGTCATGTCGTTACTAGCCAGAATGGGCCACCAAGTGCATACCGGAGTTATCATTCCAGCAACGGTACGATATTGGCAGTCGATCTTCGGCAATATTTTTGCCGATACTGGTCTAGTGCTGGGCCGTATCTAACTTCGCACTTGGGATGTGTTATAATTATTTTAAAGGATTTTAATTCCTAATAAAAAAGTCAATAATGTGGCTAGACTCGGGTAATTAATAGGGGCCAGACCGGGGGCAGATCGGGCGTTTGATCGGGCCCATAGACATGGCTCCACTGTGGCTACGTGTTTCATGATGAGTCTGGCCCTGACTCGATTTCCACATCTGGGCCCGATATGAACGAGTCTGGGCCCGGTCGGGGCCACGGCGAAATTTCTGCACGGGCTGTTTTCACAAAGCCGAAAAGATTAGCACATCAGAACAACAGGTTATTTTGTTTTGCTTATAGACAAGAGTATTATTATATATAAGAATTATTTTCTGGAATTGCAAAACAATCGTTATTTTCCAAATACATTGTATATAGAGAATCGATTTTTGGATTTTAAATTCATTTTGTCTTGTTTTTCTTTTCATTAAAATAAAAGCATGAGATTTGATGAATAGAAATTATTTTTCGACTAACAAGAGAATCGTTTATTTACTGGAAACAAGCATATGTTTCATCAATCTTTTAATTTATATTCAGTTCTCAGTATGAAATTTAAAGATGTACTGCGCTTTTTATCACTGTACAAAGTGACTAAGCCCGTGCAGAAATTTCGCCGTGGCCCCGATCGGGCCCAGACTCGTTCATATCGGGCCCAGATGTGGAAATCGAGTCAGGGCCAGACTCATCATGAAACACGTAGCCACAGTGGAGCCATGTCTATGGGCCCGATCAAACGCCCGATCTGCCCCCGGTCTGGCCCCTATTAATTACCCGAGTCTAGCCACATTATTGACTTTTTTATTAGGAATTAAAATCCTTTAAAATAATTATAACACATCCCAAGTGCGAAGTTAGATACGGCCCAGCACTAGACCAGTATCGGCAAAAATATTGCCGAAGATCGACTGCCAATATCGTACCGTTGCTGGAATGATAACTCCGGTATGCACTTGGTGGCCCATTCTGGCTAGTAACGACATGACAAAAAAGGTATTTAAAAAATAAATATTAATTGATTGCGAGTATTTTGACTTTGAATATTAATGGTCCTGTGTAGAGTGAATACATATATTACATTTTTAAATATTATATTACAAATAAAATTTCTAACGCTACGGGGGTATCGAACCTACATCTATACCTAAATCTATCACCTAGCAGTCGAGAGTCTTGACCATTGCGCTAAACCTACGAGTTGAAAGCCCGATGAAAAAGCCATCCTCATAAGCTACAGCTAAAAAAAGTTAAAACACCAAATTTTAAACTCTCTTTTCCTAATTGAATATTTATTATTATACGAAGTTATGTAAATGTAAAATATACGAACTGTTAACAGGAATATCAAGGAAATAATTTTTAAATCAATAATTTAAATCGATTACAATTTTTCTTCGTGTTATATTTCGTTTTTTTGCATTTTAGACTACTTTACAACTTTCTACAATGACAGGAAATGTAATTTTTTCTGAACATTTACAATTTTTAATGACGGAACTTAAAAATTTGATCGTCAATTTTGACAATTTTTTAATAACAAATTTTCTCAAACTTTCGTGTAAGGTTTGGTTTTAAGATGTTTTAGACCATTTTACAACGATTAAGATTGACATAAAATTTAATTTTTTCTGAACATTTAAAATTTTAATGACGGAACTTAGAAATTTGATCGTGAACTTTGACAATTTTTTAATAACAAATTTTTTCAAACTTTCGTGTAAGGTTTGGGTTTAAGGTGTTTCAGACCATTTTAAAACGTTTAAGATTCACATAAAATGTAATTTCTTCTGAACGTTTAAAATTTTAATGACGGAACTTAGAAATTGAAAATTGTTACTTTGACCTTTGCTTCCGATTACCGTCCCAGTCTTTTGCATTCCAGAAGACGGTGCTCATGTGGGACAGCACTTCCTCTTCGGTTGCATTGAATTTATCTCGAACGGAATTTTGCTGATAGCACGATGTTTGCGAACTCGCGGTTAGCTTCTTAATTTTTGCATTTATTATTAATGTGTTAAGAATATATTATACGGTCGAACATTTCCAGCACATTTGCAACACAACAGCAGGAAGGAAAACAAAAATTAAGGTTATGTTTGTGGTTATATTACATCTAGCGCATATGGCTTGAGATGGCGCTGCGAAGCGGTTATATGACGTCACAGTACATAGCCCGGTCTGGTACGAGTCAGGGCCACAGAATTCTTCCTATCGGGACCAGATAGTACACATCAGATCAGGCCCTAGTCGGTAATCGGTAATATATATGGCGATTTCTGCACGGGAGTTGTTGCAAACACTGGAACATTCATGCGCTCCTTTTTCAATTTTTTGAAATCTAAACCTTCCTCAATCAATATGATAATTGATGAATTTTAACAAGGAGAAGAAAACTATTTTGTATTAGGTTAGACATCCTTAAATGATTCCCAATCAGGATCTGGAATTCTGCAAAAAAGGATCTATTCGCTTAGGATATCAATTTGATATTTGAACCACAATCACCCCCACAAAATTAATTATTACCTAATAATTTCTTCAATCTGTTATCCAAAAGCTTCGTACTAATTTGAACCAATTTTATGCAGACCTTCAAGAAACACTTGTAGAGATTCGACTTCATATCTTCAGATAAAGAAATTATCCTATGATTTCATTAAATAACTATCGAAACCACACTATAAATATTTAACCAAATGACCCTACCTTCCTCTAATATCCCTATTGGCATTGAACATCTCCCAACAATCCCACAATTCCAATTCCCATAATTTCAATTCTCATAATTTTCCTCTCTCCACGCATAAACTGACCTTTCCTCCTCTAAACTCTAAACCCTATTGGATTTCTCCAATTGGATTCTCATGCTAAACCACCGCAGTCCGCATATTACTGACCAAGATACATCTTATCTCAGAAACAGCGTCGCTTTTCGTAGTTTAGTCTCGGCTTTTATCGTCCAGGAGATCGCGCGTGTATAACTCTCGATATTAGCGATCCTAGCATATCCGCATAGTTCGTGCCCCACGCGATAAGTCTTCCGATTTTTTGTTAAAATAAATGTTTCAGAAAATTGATGTGAATCATTTACCAGTCTATTGGAATAAAATACACACGAGTTACGTGATTTTAAAAGAACCACAAGTTACTCGAGTCTTCTCGGGATAATCCAAAATATTTGATCACGTTGCGCAAACCCGAGAATCCAACAATTTATCATTCCCGTGAATAAATCCCCTGCACCTTATTTAGCAGCTATTATACGAGAAAAGCGAATATCTCGACCGGAATATCTCCCGTTCGGCACGGCTTTGGTAATAAAACGATTCACGATCTTCTTCGTCTGCACTGATCCCAGCTTACCCCTTCTGTACCCTTTCTGCTCTCTGCCGTCTACCCTTTCTGCGACCCCCTCTTGCCATTTCCTCAACCACCCCTCGCATTCAACGATGACTCTTCTCCCTGCCCCGTACCCTTTCAACCATTCACCCATCTCTCTCGCTCTCCCAAATCGAGCCTTTTATTCCTTCCCGTCTGTCTTTCTTGGTCTTCTTCTCCCTCCCCGCCCACTCCCTACCCAGAAGATCTGCTCTCACAGTAGGGATCCCCTCCTCTTTCTTTCATCGACGTAAAGTCACAGAAGAAGCCGAGCTGAAGAACTATACTTGGCGCTTGAAGTGGGGAGCAGTGAGCTATGGAGGCGGAGCTTAGCTGAGGCACACCTCCCGTTGCCTTTTTCCCAGCTCGTTTTCCCTTCCCTGGCGCTCGTCAAATGTTTTTCGCCGCGGATTATGACGCGGTCTGCGCGATTATGACCACCGCTCTCCGCGCCAGGGGCAACAATTTTTTCTCTTTTTCAACCTCCCTTCCCCCACAACCCCTCCTACTACGATCGTGGTATCGCTATCGCACTTTCTCTCTTCAGCTGTGTCGTTCCATCTTTCTCTTACTCTCAATATAGTGAGAGTGTAGCGAGAGCAGCAGAACTCTGGTTGCGACGTTTGGAGTTTTGTAGATCTTCTCTCCTTTTTCCTGCCTTATACTTTTCTCCAACGCCAATTTTTTTGTCGTTTAGGTCGTCTTATTTTTCTTGGAGATATATCCGCTCAAGAATATCGCTGTCAGACCGGAACGCGGGAATCGCCGGGAAATCTTAGGAATTATATAACTGAGTGTCATAACACTTCGAATCGCACTTGTAAATCGGATGTCTTACGTGATATTTGCTAATGGCAAGGATGACTGATGAGAGAGGAAAGTGTTTTTTTTTTCGTTTTGTGATTCAGTTGTATTTAGAAATTAACACTAGCAAAAGATGGAATTTTTAATTATTATACAATGTGTATAGAGGGTATTATATTGAAGGGGTAAATATATCATTATGATATCGGCAATTACTGTAAGAGTTGATATATAATTATTATGGGAAGAGTATTAACATATGCGATAATTGTCCCGATCCCAATAACATGATATACTCACCTATTGTATAAGTTTCTTAATCATTAAAGTATTATTATTTTGATCTATATTATATAGCACCGTAATACAATTTATTCTCCGTATATAATTTCACGATTTGAAAAGTAAAAGTGATAAGTAGAGCAAGAATCTTTTTATTTTTTCATAGGGAATCAAAAATTCAGTTACATATGTTGCTTATGGAAATAATTTTATTTGCAGAAATAATTTATAATTACATCATATGCAAAATTCATCGACAAATACAAGACTGATATTCTGATATCGAATAACTCTCGATTTAAAGAGCTTGCATTTCAATTTGCAATGTGTTAAACATGTAAATATCAATGTGGTGATAATTTCCTACCTTTAGAAATCATGAGTACATATCTTGTGATGTTATTACGCATTCATTACATATTTTTAATGCATGTATTTTCATAATTTAGAAGTAGAGTACCTAGAAAAATCAGTATTGAATAATAATTATTATACATTTAAATAACTGTCAATTATATCATGTTTTTTTCTCTTTACTTTTAGAAATTAATTTAAGTTTCGAAATATTGATCACAAATTTTTAATATCTTCTAAACATTCGTGTTCAAGAAATAGTAGTAGAACTTCCTTTTTCTGGAACACGAGGCATAATTATTAAGGGAAATTATATGTACCTAACGTCTGAATATGCTTTTGTTTTCATCCAAATTTAACCCAAAGACAAATATTTTGATATTTCATTAAGTTTCTGTTTCGATATAGTCTGTGCTATATTAAACGTATAATTAAAGCTAGAGCGGATATTGTAGTTGTTTCTATATTGATTGACCGGAATATTCATTCGATGTAGGACATTTCGTGTCACATACGAGTTCCTGTGACAACGCGTAATTCTTGATTGCAGTTCTTCATATCAGAATAATAATACTATTTTACGTTAGCTGCAATCCTGAAATGAACTGAAAAAAACCTACCCATCGCGAAACCCGCCTTTGGCACAGTCCCCTAGAACGCTTCCTAGCGTGCATAAAAGCAAAATAACGTATTTTGAATCCAATCTTAGTTATCCAAAAGAAGCAGAGATTATTACAGAACTCCTTTAACAGACTTATTTCCTCTTTCTTGACTTTTTAATATTTTTGTCATGAATGGGAACACTTTTGTAGAGCTTTACCATATAGCAACAATTTTTGCATCTTAGTTGTAGCTCTTATATTATATACTATACATTTACAGACCCAATTTTCCGACCACTTGTAAAATATATGACGTTTCAAGTTATCTTAGTTATTTTTTTTTTGTTATTTTTTATGTCACTTATATATTATATCGCATTAAACTGCCAACGGCCATACCACGCTGAAACACCCAGTTCTCGTCAGATCACTGAAGTTAAGCAGCGTTGGACGCGGTTAGTACTTGGATGGGTGAACATTCAAGAATACTGAGTGCTGTTGGCACATCGTGGGTGTGGTGAGCCCACACTTGTAGTTATTTATAACTACAAGAACTATCCACCTAGAAACACTACCCGAATCGGGTAGTATCACGCCTACCCTGAAAGGGAAATGGCTTAATGGTACACATACATACAAACTGTGAATTTGTAACAAGCTCCGTTTCACTGATTTTAATTAAATAGAATTGAATAGTATTTGATTAAAAAAATTGGTAGCTATAAAAAAGCAAGAAAGGTATAAGTGAATTGAAGAATTTTATTTCATAAGTATAATTATAAAAGAAATAAATTTGTATTTTTTGAGGGAACATGAATTTATGCGTGAACTGCATAAAATATTGAAATTTATTTGATAAAAGAGTGTAAAGCTTATTCACTTCTAATTACAAAGCTGAATCTTGAGGGAATGGGAACTTACAATATTCCTGCATCATTGAATATATATATATCTCGAGTCGTAAAACACATTTTAAGATTTTAAAAATCATGAAAAAGTATAAACTGCAAGATTAAGATATTTCTTTCGTGTTTCTGTTTTATCGAATGCGTATGTTTCATAAAGTTGATAAATTATGTTTAACTGCTATTTAAGCATTTGAAACTGTGAAACTTTTTTCCATGAAAACATATTTCCGTTTTTTTTATGCATCTACATTTACAATAGAGTAATAATAGCCACTCAACAAATGTTGTTGTTTGTATAATTATGTGGCTAAACATAATTAAATTAGGTAGGGAAAAAATTTTTTGATTTGATCCACAAACATGTCAAATAAAAACGGTAGAAGTCCCGAAGAGATTTCTCTTCAAGTTATATGTATAATAATTGAAATTGATAAGTTCTTTGTGACTTTGTGTTTTGCTGTTTTATTTTTCTAAAAAACCGAGTTTTCTCATTAATATCGTGCGTCGAAAAGGGGCCTAACTAACACTCGAAAAAGTCACCTAAAGTGCAAAGCATTTAATGCTATCCAGGCATATTCAGGTGACTTACTCTCTAAATATGAATCAGTGAAAAATTCACTGATTGAAATAGTAGTTGGACATTTCACTGATTAATCAGTGATTCCGGACTTTTCACTAATCAATTCAGTAACACCAGAGTAAATCATGCGAGACATAACCTCTAAGTTTTAAAGTAAAGCGTTGTTGTTATTCTTTTACCTAAGTAGCAAAAATAATTTTTTTAAGAAATAAATTTTTGAATATTCGGACTGTAATTTTGCTGAATTTACTGCGGGAAAAATATACTCTAACTCGTATAAAAAGTACTTACTTGACGGGTGTGTACATGACAGTCGAATCTTGAAAGTAAAGAAATATGTGAAGTTTTTTGTCATTTAGAAGCATCAAATCTTTTCACATTTTTTAATATTTCATCACATTTATGGGTTTATACGTTTTTGCTATGATTATTTCATTGAATCTACTAAAATATTATTTTATCATGACTGCTAAATTGACTTGGTGCAGTGCTGCCAACTCTCAAAATTGAAACTTTCACTGAATGAATAAGTAACTTTTTACTGGTTGTCAGTGACCGGATTCTAGCTATTTGAATCAGTGATATTTCACTGACAATCAGTGACTTTTCACTGATTCAGATTTAGAGAGTATTCAAATATTAGGTAGGCCTCTTTTTGTCGCGCGGCTTCAATTTTAAGTAGAAAAGGAAGGAATCGCACAGACAAGACTTCTTACGATGCCCGTTCCACGTCACTAAATAAAATTAAAAATCCGAAAAGAAGTGTTACTATATTTTGTCTTTTATATCTTCATAAAAACATTTGCTTTTCTTTATATAACTGAACAATGTGAAGGACGTTTGTATCCTATGGAAATAGGAAAAACAAAATAACCCAGTTTAAAAAACTTTCCTAACTTCTGCTCGCTCGATGCGTATATTCATTTTACTAATTCATACCTACCTCTCCTCAGGGCCAACCAAGCAACCTGTTAACGATGGAAAGCGTCGCACTCGTGCGAGTTTACGACGGTCAGCGAGCTTTGGCACCCCGTTGGTCATTTTGTGCAATTATTATAAAGCAAAACCGTCCTCCCTTTTTACGATACACCGTTGTACGCTGGTGTCAGTGCACAACAGTGTCCGCACATGGACACAGGCGCCTCTCACGGATGGACACTCAGGGCGTCGCTTTAAAACACTCTGCGCGCGAAGGACGACGACGACGACAGCGAGGACGACGATGACGACCACTTCGACGACAGGGAATGGGGTAGCGCGAGTAGGAGGGCTGTGGGTCGAGGGGATGGCCGAGAGGAGGCCATAAACCGCCCGGCGGGGGAACACCATCCCCCGAGTGGGAGCTGCAGCGGGCGGGGTTTCGATCTTGCTTCCCCTTCGTTCCTTTTTTTATCCGGGTTCACTCCAACTATGTTAAAGCGCAAACCAGACCTGCTCACGAAAAGCGTCCTCCGTGCGTGAATTTCGACACGAAAAGTCAAAACACCAAACACGTCCCTTCCACTATCATTTCCATCGCGATTTCCCACAAACTAGTAAAAAAATCGCGATATAGAAATTCTAGCTAGAACTTTTCAGTACTTTTCGTTATTTATTTAATAGTCCACATATATTTATTAGGCCGATTTGAGATTCACTCTTGTGGATGGAATTTATTAGGGGGCCAAATGTAATCAAACAATTTATTATCTATTTTAAAATCTATTAAAGGACTTAACTTACTATATTCTCGAAGGCGAAAAAGATCCAAGTCTAAGAAGCGAGGGTTCTCACCCTAGCATCACCCGTTTCTTCGCGAAGCGCTCAGAGGGTGGTGTTAATGGGCGTACTCGTGGTTAACACCCTTGAAAGTCGAAGGTGGGGAGCTTGGACGACGACGGTGACGAAATGAAGCGTTCGGAACTCGCTGAGTGGCGGGGGTGTTAGGAGAGGGGGTGGGTGGGGTGGGGGTCGAGCAGCGTCGGAAAAGGCGTCGCGTACAACGCCACCCGGATTGGCGCCGGAACGCCAATCCGCGTGGTGAGCGCTCATTATCGCCCAACTGCAGCGGCAGCGAGGGGTTTCCGCACCATCCCCACTCTTTGGTGAAGAGTTGATATTCCCCACTGCTTTCAGCGGCGTCCGTAGGGGAAGGGAGGAGGAGCCCCGACAGGCTCAGTCTTCGCGTTGCTGCCCTCCAGCATTCACGCCTCCCGCGTCCGTTCTACGGCCTGTGCCTCTGCCCCGTATACGCACACGCGGCACACAGTTCCCCGGGACTTTAGCACACCGACACCTTCGCGGGAGGTGTGGGGGTGAGCCCCAGAGGAGGTGTCAATCCTAGCGCTGCTCAGTGACCATCGCGGCGCCACCCAAGTAACACCTTCGCCTCTTACGATCCCGCGAAAAAGTTTCTTCGCGAGTACTAGCGTGCGAGAAGAGAGCTTCAAGATCGCCGGCCGTCGGATCGCGTGCATTCTGAAATTTTAATTCCAGTGGTGTGACACGCGAGTTACTATCCCAAATCGTGGATATCGCGAAAGATCGACTATCTATACTGAAGTGACAACTCGACGATGGTAGAGTGAAATAGTGCCGTGTTTACAAAAAGAGGCTGTGACTGAATAAAAGCCACAGCATCAGTGATGAGACGTTGATCGTCAAGTTTGTGAGGTGATGATCAAGAGTCCTAGGACTCGAGTGTAACAATTTTCGCGAGTGCCACTTGCAGTGATAATCAAGATAAGTGAACGTCTGCCTCCTTAGGGACGGAAGATGTCGAGGTGGGTCCTTAGCACCCTGACACAACTAGGGAATAAAGCACTTCGAAGGTTTCACCAGGTTGAAAGGAAGATCTCCAAACGAGAACGCCCCAGGAGAAGGAACCTCGACTCGTGAGTCTGAACTCTAGAGGTTCTCAAATTCAACCATCTTCCAGTGTGGTGTTTCGTCATGAGGAGTAATGACTGCTGCTCTATTTTGCACGGAAAGTAGCCTTGAGATATCCAGAAGGTCCTGAAAGAATGTGATTCCGACGGATACTTGTGCTTTACTTAGAAAATATAGGTTCAGTGAAGATAGGGCATTTGAGGAGAGGAGTAGAACCGGCTAGTTTTTGAGTCACTCGAAGAGGAATCTCGCGCGACTCAGAACACTCGGCCATCTCGATGAGATTCGAACAAGACACGGCGTGCAGGGGTACCCACTGCGCCAGCACTCCGCTTCCTGCACTGCAGCAGCATCATCATCATCGTCTTGGGTCTCGTCTCGAGGAGGAGACCTCCGCGAAGGAGCTCGAGGCTTTTAGAAAAAGAAGAGAATTAGTTGAGATTAACGTGGTCGAGGGTGCCAAGACGGTGCTCAGGGGGGAGGCGGGGGGGCCTGGGATGGCGTACCCCGCACCAGCGGCGGCTCTGAATCGGCACTCGCCATTTTCCTCCTCCTCCTCCGCTGCCTCGATCGCGACAACCGGTCAAGGTAACCCTAACGGCCACCTGAGTGTCACGAGTGCTCATCTTCCGGCACCAGCGGCTCCTAGACCAACGGACTTTAGTGTTTCTACCCTCCTAACCGCGGCCAGCACCCATCCGCCGCTGCTTGGTGGATCTTCCTCCCAAGGAAGCATCTCACCACCACCCGGCGGACCCGGAAGTCCCGCAGCGGCGCCGGAAACTCCGCCACCCTTACCAAGTCAACGAGAACTCTCGCATAATTCTTCCGCGGTTGCCGCGGCTAATTATTTTGGTGCTTTGGCCGCCGCCGGGTTTTATAACCATAGTGCACATCTGCCACCAGTGAGCTCGCCGAGTGCTCATCATCTTCAGAGCAAGGCCATCCTCGCGGGAGCTCACCATCATCCGCAGTTTAATCCGCAAGCTCTGGGACATCCAGGTAAACTTTTCCGAGGTGATTACAAAAGAAACGAGTGCTAGGCTACGTCTAGTTGCTTTTTATATTCATTATTAGAATTGATGTTAGCGATAAGATTGTTACAAGAGAAATATAGTGGTTATTCAAGTAGACAAATAGTTAGATGAGGTGATACCTTGGAATCATTGTTAAGATAAGGAATTAATCCAAGGAAGCGGTATTGCTGATTGAAAGCATAACATCTAACTAGTTGACGAATTGAACAACCTATAGATGCTCTCGGTGATGACAGAAATGGGATCATGATTCGTGGATTTTGTAGATATTGAAAAAGCATTTGCTACTGTAACCTGATGTAGCATTCATCAAGAACAAGGAAACACTAGCAAAGAATATCAGGGCATGTCAATAGTGATATTCAGTTTATCCTTATGTGTATTATGATAAATAGAATATTTGCTTACATATAAGTGACACTTAAAAGAAGAAATTGATAATATAGGCGTAAAATTGCAAATCGGATTAGCTCTGCAATCTCTTCGCAGGTGCGAAAATAAATATTGAATAAAAATAAGCGCAATGTCACTCGGAAAGAAAATTTAAGGAACTCTTAAGCATTTAGAGAATGAGCAAATTAATTCTGCTGTCTTGGTAGTTTTTAGCAAAAAGTTTTTTTTTTCATTAACTACAAGAAAGAAAGTCGAAAGGAGAATAAAAGTTTGGAGAGTTTGAACGTAGAAAAATAACGAAAATCAAATAGAGCATAGAATGAGAAATAAAGATTTATATTAGAGATTGTACAATATACAAGCGAAAATTAATTTTGACAAAAAGATGGATAATACACATCCAAGAATAAAAAGAATTTATCAGATTATGGAATATGTAGGTTGTATTGGATATTGCAAAAGAGAATAGTTAGATCAGAGAAAAAAATTAAAATTAAATTAAAATAGTCACTGAGAATAAAAATTTAGTGTAGTAGCTGTCATGAAGATTCGACCAGAAAAATAGTATGATAATGATTACTGAATTATTTTGGGCATTGTCATAAGTAATCACTGTAATAATTATGTAAATCTATCTATAATAACAATTATATCAAGCACATTATTTTGATCTGTATTTTCAAATTCCATAGATAAATATGGTATATTTTTTGTGCATTACATTGAATATTAAACGAATTACAATTGTACAATACTGCAGAAACATCTGCAATAAATAATATATCCTGAATAGTATTTTTACAATGAGAACGTTATTATATTCAACAGATTCAAAAACTTTTTGGGCTTCATTAATCCGGTTTAACTCTGAAAAAATAATTATTTTAAATTTTCTTAAAGTGAACAAAAGTTAAACTTTACTTTTGAGTTATTGTATATCTTACGTGTGAATTCGTTTGTTCTGGCCTTGCAATTCCTTGTGTTAAAACTCGTTTCAGATAAGGCAAAGCGACATGTTGAATGTCATTTGCTTTATTTATGATACAGTTGATTCTCCGAATGTAAGAACGAACAAATTTTGAAAAATTATATAATAATTCTATGTCTAGTAAAGTTACTGGCAGTTCAAGTATACAGTCTTATCAAATTCTGAGAAAAAAAAAACATGTAATTTCATTCCTGCATATTCTTTCCTTTTTTATTGCAATGCACAAGAATAGATAATAATGCAAAAACTGGAAATCGTAGATAGGCAGCTAATAAATTAGCATATTGTAGGTAAAATTCTATTAAACCTTTTTTTTTTACTAAAACTGTATTTCCTTATGCAACATACTAGTGAAATTCAGTATGATAAAGTAAGTGATGTTTGTAAGTTTATATTTATTATATTTTTATCAATTAATAATCTTCTGGAAATCTTCCAAGCAGGTGTCATATTCACCATGATAATTGTACAAATTCGATGGTACTGTAAGCAGATGCTTCATGTCACTTCTGAGTTAATTGATTTAGGAGAATTGAATTGCTACTTGGAAATCTCGTGATTTATTGCATGTGAATTGTAAGTTGTCGCCGGATCTTAAACATAAAATATTTCCACAGCAGTTTAGTTATAGATCGAAAAAAATGTCAATAATATTATTTTGACAACTGTAGAAAAAACGGATTTGAAAAATGACTATTCTCGTCTAAAGTAGAGAAGCGTGAAAATAATTTTATTTCACTCAATAAAACACTAGCCACGAATACGTTTTTCAGTGATACTTAAAAATTAGATTTTCAAGTACATAAAAATACTTTATCGACTTTTGCTAATACCAATAACGCTTTGAAATATTCGCTGATTGTGAGAAAGTTTATTTTACATGTACAATGTTTTTTTCATTTATAAAAAGTTCAAGGAAGCAATATTCAAAAAACGCGTTTTCAGAAAGCGGAATATTTAAATTCAGTGCACGTTGCAGAAAAAAGGCTCGCCGTCGGCATAGACGCGAGATAAAATCTTTGTGAGGATCTTACAAAATTCGTTTCAATCTTTGCGATAAATAAATGGCGCTAGATAAAAAATTTTATCTCTGAACTCTAGAAAATATAAATTTTGTCAAAAATTGATTGAAATATTGCCAATTCTGTTGTGACAGGTTATAAGATATCTTCCTAAAAATATTCTTTAATGTTTCAAACAAATTTTTGATTGCATTTGGTGTTTGCTTTTTTTTATCAGGATTATTTTAAAATAACTTTTGTTTTAAAATAAATTTGAGCAAAAATTGCAACGTTGATTTTCACCGATATTTAATGAACATTTTCGGCAGGATGGCTTTTTATTTATTTTTTTGCAAAAAGGCAATTGCAATATCTTTTTGATTGTTACTGACATTTAATCACCACCACACACGAGTTTCCCATTTCTGTTATTATTACTTGCAACACGTGACTGCAAAACGTGAATCGTTTTGCACGAAATTGACGAGTTATGGTTGCTTATCATGTCTAGTTTGTCGAGATTGTTTTACTCGGAGACCGACAGGTCCAGGCAATTCGCGAAAGGTCGCTTCGGAAAGAACTGGACTTAAAATTCCGTACGGAGCGCCGAGTATCCTTCGAAATAGGTAGCTTGTCCGGCAAGCAACTGTGATGCGAACGCAAATTTATGCATAGCGCCTTCTTGATTTTCTTTGAAGAAATTTATAGCCAGTTTCGTTTGCTTCCCGCTGACAGGCGAGAAGGAAGACGCCGATAGAACACGAATTTAAATTGAGATTTGTGAGAGAATCTCGATGATTCGGGCATCATTGAAGCCAAATGAATACGATAATTTTATGGGTCAAAGAGAATCAGAATTCCCACGCTTTTCAGACTCGCCTTTCATTTAATATCTCATATTTGTACCCCTTAGGAGATAAACAAATAATCTCCTTCAGAAAAAATGTGTTCTCTAATTAGACAATGATTCTGGCCAACTCAATTATAATTAATTGCATTATCAATATCCACCATGGTCATTTTGCAAGAAAATGTTTAGTTTTGCAAATGAGGGACTTTTTTAGAGTCGTCCGTCAATTTAACAGACGCGTTTAGAATTTTGTTAAATTTCGTTGCCGGACTTGCAACTATAATAGCAAATTCAGGTAGCAGTGGATAATCTTTCCAAGGGCATGTCGAACGATCTTTGCATTCGAAATTTCACTCGAATATATAATTTCCGCGGCTCCAAGTAAACAAAAGCGAAGAAATGCAGACGAATATGGCACTGCGTAATTCGCATTCGAATTACAACGAGCAAGTATAGTTATAAAGTGAAATATTACTGTGGACGTTTCCGTGATACTAAATTCGTGCTTATTTTTTACTTTTTACGAGTAATTTTCTATCAAAATCATCTTCCAGGAACTAAAATCGGATATTGTTTTTAATTATACATGAAATATGGAGGGATTATGTTATATATTTTTAAAATATGAGAATTGAGTTCATATTCATACATGAATTTGTATTCGCGCTTGTAAGGAATAGTGTTTAATTCGCACCTGATTTTAGCCTCCCTCATTAAAAATTTCTTGGTGAAAAAAATAATCGTTCGTGTTTATTGCTCCGCATTTTTTATAACTTACAGGCGTTAATCTGCAGTGACCCAGAAAAGGCATATTCTCGCATTTTAGACCCTTATTGAGTCCAAGGCCTGCGCCCTGTGTCTGATCCATACGATGACAATATTATTAGCAATGCTTAAATGATATTGAAACTCGTTTCAAAGCTGACAATCTCATGTGAAGGAATGTGAACTGGGTCGTTAAGAGTTGGTTATTATGTTATTTTTTACTTTTTTGATGAGCAACAACATCTAGTGAAAAAAAAAGTTAATGAAGGAGAAGATATTTGTTTCCGAATTTTGGTCTACAAATTACGGTGAACATTCAAATGAACGAAATATTTTTATGAAATCAAATTAGTTTTCAGATACAATAATTTCAGTGAAAAAAAGAAATAAGGTTCATAATATTCAATATTATTTATGACAAATTTTATTTTAAAACGCTATCAAAATTAAATTAATTGAACATTTAAAGCTTCATTCAGATATCGACGGAAGAGACTACAAATTAATAAAAAAAGTGCACTATTTGAAATTTAAACCATTCGTATATCAGTAATTAGAAATGCGAAGCTTTTCAGAATTAACCGAAATTAAAAGCGCCTAAAAAGGAACTGAAAATGTAAATATTAAAATGGAACAATTTTCATTGGAATGCGTTCGGAATTCGTTAATTTTCAATTGGAAGCCTAAAAATCTATCGTTTTGAAAGAATCGTTCATATTTGAATTATTTCGTGAAAGTTAAACAAATTTTATTTAGAAGTTTAAACCTTAAGATATAAAAATGTCGATGAATTATTGTACTGTTCTCAAATGAACTGTTAAAGTACAACACTAATTTTAACTATGACTTTTTTCAAACGGAACTTTAAAAACCGACTGAAGTATTTTTTTTAAATATTTCACACCCAAAATAGAACAAAAATATCAACTTCAGAGATTTTAATACAAAAATTTTGTTTGTCTGCGTTTTATTCTCTTAATACAAGTGGATTTGTGTAAACCTGTTTTATTTCCTAAAAAAGCATTGAAAGTTTTTTAAAATCATTTATAAAGTATAACAAGATACTTAGGTTAATTCAAAAAATAATAATTTAATTAATATTAATTATTTAAAAATTGTATTTAAGGTTGAGCTTTTCTCCATTAAAAATATAAAGGCACGTTTACAAGCACATTTTAAGAAGGTGATTATTCATAAATTTCAATAAATAGTC
The DNA here is from genome assembly GCA_932195095.1 of Andricus curvator. Lineage (NCBI taxonomy): Eukaryota > Metazoa > Arthropoda > Insecta > Hymenoptera > Cynipidae > Andricus > Andricus curvator. The sequence continues at coordinate 29,916 of CAKNYM010048387.1, read as the reverse complement.
CTTTTTGGCGCACTCTATTTGGCAGTATATACACATTTTCAATTTTATTTATATTTGATTAGGAATCATTAAAAAAAAATTGGCAATTGGCATTCTTGAGCTTTTGTGAATTCTAGGATGCCCAAACAATTTTTTTTTCAATTTTGCAAACAATACTCCGTTAATGTCTTTCTTCTAATAAAAATATATTGCAACTCTTTTTTCTTTTATTTATGAAAAATTGTTTAGAGGTTCCGCTAGACCGTTCAAGTATCTGAAGATGAACTTTCTTAATTTTCAATTTTAAAAAAATACAAATTTATGACTAATATATTTCTTCACCCGTAAAATGTATTTTCTATTTATTTACGAATAAACCCTTAATGTTATGAAACAAACAAAAAATTTGAAGGTATTATCGGGCTTAGAATATGAAAATTTGTAATCTCGTTACAATTAATGGTCTGACATGACTCCCAAACATTTATTTCCCTGAAATAATATGACAGAATTCTTTATACAATATAAAGAAAATATTTTCAATGAGGAATAAATTAAACATATTTATACTAGGTGACAGGAACAAATCTTGAATTTCGAAATACACATGTTTGCAGTTTAAGTATTGCTATAGTACTTCAAATGTATTTTTACCTATCATTTTATATCGAGTCTTATTTTCAGCAATTAAAAATTCAATGAAATCGATAAGCAAAACTTATAAAAACACAACATTGCACCAAAATCGACCTTAATAAACTCCCTCACATCTTTTTCAGGTAAATGATAAGCAAAATATTGTAAATTCATTCCCTATGAAGAATATTTTCCTCATATTTTGAAAGAAATAATGTGTATATTATTCCAGGAAAAAAATGTTTCGGGACCATTTTAGGCCATTAAATGTAATGAAATTAGAAAATTTTGTATTTTAGGTATAAAATTTAAGTCTTATTTCTCAATAAATAGCAAACACTTTTTAGGGGTGAAAGAAATTTTTTTTTCATAATTTGTATTTTTTAAAATTTAAAACTAGGAAAATTCATTTTTAGACCTACAACGGCCCAGCGGAACCTATAAACAATTTTTTTTAAATAAAAGAAAATTTATGGCAGTATTTTTTCACTAAAAAAGAATCAAATTAATGATTTTTTTCTTTCAATTTTCTAGCGTGATTTTTTTCGAGTTCTATCCTGAAATATCAGTGTCACCGAATGAAAACAAAATTTCAAGCAGACTTTTATGAATAATTCAGCACCTTTAGAACTAAAATATTTATATCTTTTCATAATTTTTAGATTTCTCAACTTAATACAAATGTTTCATATAAGTATAAACTATTCGCAAAACTACTTCGATGCAAGTACGTTTCCTAGTATTATTTAAAAAAATGTATTAAATTATGAAAATATGTAAAAAGGCCGGGACTTAAATTTCACAACTTTTTATCAACGGCCCTTAAAGAAATTAATCACTAACAACTTTTTTAAATCCTAAACATTTCCAAATTTTCAAATGAAATTGTTTCGAATTGAACAATTGATAGAATCTTGAAGGGATTAAAATTATTCAATTGCAAACTTCAAGTGAGTAAAATTGACCAAATTTTTAATTGGAATCATAAATATTGGTAACTCAGAAATTTGTTGATTTCAAGTTGAAATAATCCCAACTATTTAGGCGTTTTTAAAATAAAATATATTTTGATGCGTATAAATCAGAAAAATTTAAATTTGAACGTATTTACAAATTAAGAAGATCTAATTGTGAATTGTGACAATCTGGATAATTTTAAATTGTACTTTTCTAGTAAATTGAAATTGTTCAAATTCAAAGCTATAAAATTAGATAATAATTTAAACATTTATTTTTTAACAAAAATTGGGATTAATAATAAATAAAATGGTTGAGCTTCTGTTTGTTGAAAACGCCAATCAATCTTATGTCAGAATTCATTTTAGAAAGAAATTTGGAAACAAATCGTTCAAGTCAATTGCAAATAGGGTTTTTTTTATTTGGTAGTTTTAAGTTGGATACGTATTGATTTGAACAATTTTTAATAGAGGCAATAAAAATTGAACAGTTTGTAATATTGAATAAGATTAAAACGTATTACATTGAAATTCATGAAATAATTATTAAATATTCGAATCGAGGAAAAGCCTGCATATAATTTTTTTTCTAACTCTCACTAGAACTAGAATTGCGAGCTGGAAACTGGCTCGAGTGATAAAATTACCAAAGAATCGCGTGCAGACATTTTTAGTATTTTAATATTGTTTTATCATAGAAATAAAACACCGACACTCGTTAGTCAAGGTCAGCAAAACAATCGACAAAGCGTTCGTTATTTTGCATTATAAATTAGAACCACAAACGTCGGGCCGTATCTTCAGCTATAAATTTCAGTGTCCGCAATAGCTTTCCAACCTTTGTAGTTTGTTTTCACGTTTTACAACTTGCAGGAAAAACTTCCACCGACAAACGAAAAAATAAAAAAACAATTTCTCTTCCGCCTCAATTTTTATATTTTTCTTCCGCAAAAATAAGGAATATAATATCAATATCCAAAGCTTACAAATTCTTGAGACCCGTAAGTGAAATAAAGTTTGATGGTTCAGCTTCTGGGATAATAAAACCTGATGAAACGGACTGTTTTGTAAATGCTTCTGTTATATATTGCTACATTTAACCGTAAATAACTGTAAATTCTCTTAAAGGATAGAAATATCTTCAATTTTGATAATAAATGGTGAAGTTGCATTAATTTTGTTTGACGGAAATGAGCGTTTTGCAAGAACGAGGTGCAGTTTCGAAACGGTGGAATCAAACGATCCGATTTAAATTTAATTAAGGAGGCAGTAAAACTTAAAAAGCGATATGAATTGGATTTTACAATAAACTCAACATATAATCTTTTACCTTCTTGAAAAGTGACATCGTTGAGTTAAAAGCTTCTGCACATAGGAAAGCAGATTATGGCAAATCAGAGAAAAGTCATGCTCGATGAAAGATACTCGTGTTCGGTTTAATAAGCCGTTTCCATCGTAATTATAAATGAACGTGTGAGATCGTCACGGTTAGTTGCTTCGTCTCACTCGCTAATATTACGAGACACTCGTTCAAAGATAAGTGCTAAACGATAATAGCAATTAACGTTGTCTGCGGATACACCAGAGCAGAGCCTTGCTTAAGAGCTCGCAGTTACATTTTTATATTTTATATATTATATCGATATTCATTTATCTCCTTCTGATCCAACTGTTTGATCTTTTTAGACCGGTGTCGATTTTTACGAGTTCACTCGTACCGCGGATCGCTGCGTGATAATTTAAATTGGATCTGTTCAACACATTTCATAATTACTTCTAGCGCTCTGTTCATTTTTCCTTTTTTTTTGTTTATTTTTCATAGAGGAGGGAAAGCAGCTGTTATTGCAGTTATGTTTTGACGTTACTTTCAATTATCGAGATAGCTGATAGCAAAGTGGAAAGCTAAATCAATTAGGTCTGATTTCTTCACCTTAAGATACTTATCGTGGCTTAATTGAATTCTTAGAGTAAAATGTAAGCGAGATCAAATGAAATGTATTCTACTGATTTTTATGATAAAAAAGTGTGTTAAACTAATTTAAAAAATGAGAGCATTCAGAATTGAAACATTTTCATGTTAAAAGTGTTTGAAATTTGTACAGGTAAAAAATTTCCCTGTTGAAAATATTTATCACTAAGAAATTTGAAACGGACAGAGATAACAATTAAGCAATTGCAATAAGCACTGCAATTGATGAAAATTTAAGAATTGAAACGGTTCATTCTCTACAAATAAATCGATTTACGTTTTAAATTAAATAAGAAATTCTTGAGCATTCTTGAGCCCTTGGACGTCGTCGGGAACTTCCTATTATAAAAGTGAGGCCAAGCGAAGAAGCCATTTTGTCTAGTCTAAAAAACTAGACAAAATGGCTTCTCCGTTTGGTCTTAGTTTTACCATCGGAATTTCCAGAAAAAAATCAGATCCCTGAAAAAAGTATTTTTTCTATGATTTTAAGAATGGAGATAATATAACTGATGCTATCATTTCAAATAAAAAGCATTATTTTTTGTGTAAAATTTTTTAAACTCACAAATAGAATGATTTCGACAATGTTTTATTGCATTTTTTCTTACTGTCTTCTCACAAATTTTTGAAGAATGGTTGAATTTTATTAATTGATCGCTTATTTTTTCAGAAAAAAAATCTCTACAACTCTACTGTTTCAAATTTTGAATGTACATTTTTCTATGGCTAAAATCGTTGAAACCATTTTTTTTACCAAATAATTTTTCAAGAAAATACCTATATTTTAAGATTATTTAATTATTTTATAGATCCGAAACAATAGAGTTGTGTAGAATGTGTTCCCTAAAAAAATAAACCATGATTCCTAAGTTTCAAATTTTTTGGATAAAAAAGAATGGGTTTTCCTCCATAATACATGACTGAAAATATCGTTTCAATTCTTAAAATCACAGAAAACTTTTTTTCCCCAGATAAATTATTTTTGGTACAACTAACTTAAGAAAATCTTAAATTTTTAAACATTTGAAGTTGAAATCTCTTATGAGATTAACAAATTTCAGGTTCAAATTCTTTACTGGTAAATTTAAAATTATTTCATATTATCAAGATTAAGAGCATGTACCAGAATGTCACATGACCAATTACATGGATTATATTCGATGGCTTTATGATTTTAAAACGTAAATATTGTGCTGCAATTTTATGAACTGATTTAAAATATATAAGGGTACGTCTATATGTGGCCCATTTGAGTTTTTGTTTTGTTTAATTACTGAAATTTATTCAATGATTAATTTGGAATCTAACTTCGAAGAGGGCTTTACAGCCACAGCTAAAATAGAATTCATAAAATTGCATTATTTCGACAAAATAAAAACTCAAATGGGCCAGACAGACATGCCCTTATATATTTTGAACTATTTCCCCCAATATTTTAGCACAATATATACTCTAGTTGAGAATTCTAGATTAAAAATTTTTTTATTTTATAGTCGTCGAAGTTAAACAATTTAATTTAATTTGGTCTTTAAAAATAAATCAATTTCCTACTTGAAACGTTACAAATTTTACCATTTTAAATGTACAATTTTCGAAACTAAGATTTTCTTCAAAAGCGTTAGAAGTGTAACAATTCTAACTTCGAAACCTTCAAAATTAACAAACTAAAAAATTAATAATTAAAAGCATTCAGAAATAAATTATTTAAAAATTTCCGCCTTCCAAGGTAAATGCTTAAAATTAGTACGTTAAAAATTATATTACATATTTAAAATTTGGAGCGGACGATTAAAAATAGCTTGTATACAAAATATAGAAATTTCAAGTAGATAATGTAACAAAAATTCAAAATTTTCTAAGGCTCAGACTTAAAATTTGTTAAAATTAAGTGATTTCAATTTCAAAGGTGTCCAAATTAGTGAAGTTTCATTCCGCAATATACAAAAATTACTATATTTGGAAAAAATCCAATATTTAGGATAAGTAATTGGATTTCAATCACGTCAGTAACTTGAAAATAAACCCTGTGCTGAAACTGAAAATGTTCTGCTATTATAGAATTGTACTTAAATCGGATATATTTTTTCAAACAAAACAACAATTTACCAGATGTTGATAATTCAGAAAAGATTTGGAAGCTTGCAGCAATAAATAAATAAAAAATTCTGACTATTTTATTTCTGAATTTTTAAAAATCTCTTGTGACATTTAGGAAGCATACCCTGCAAGTGATATAGCAAGCTGATAGCAAAGTGATTGAAACATATATTGAAAGTAGTTTTCTTAGACCACAATCTTGAAAATTCTTCGTGATATCTTAATAAAGGAGGAATAAACTTTTCACGTTTGACATTTTTCTTTAAGATTGTTTTGCAGAGAATCTCTGCCTACTCTCTTCTCGGTGACACGTGTGAACGCGGGTGAATTTTATGGGGCGTTGGGTAGAGGTGCGTTAATACTAACTCAGAAAGACGTCGTGAGGATTGAACAAAGTACCACGATTGGCAGTCAGTGGCAAAAACTGGTAACCGCATCGGGCAGCATGATTTTTCGTAGCGTTTTGTGGTCAGGACAAACATCGACTGTCCGCAAGACGATTGCCTCTGTTCGGCGATCATACTGCACCCTATAATATACTCCTACAAATTATCCTGCCGTATACGAAACTCGTTTATATACATATACACATATATACTATATACATACCATACCCATTCTGAATTCTGATATATGCATATATGTTTACATTCGAATTGATCCCGCTATATTTAAGTATATCTTTGTGTTTTATTTCTCAATTTCAGCGTCACGAAAGCTGTTTTACAAGACCACCAATATTTGGATCGTGTTCCCTCAATTTGCATGAAAAAGCCGAGCTGATATTGTGCGGAAACTTTTTCTCATAAAAGTGGAATTGTAAATTAGAATTCATAAAGAAAGAATAAGAAAGACCAATTTAGAAAAGCAAAATATTGTTCCTTTCAGTCAGATTAGATGATAAGAATCAGGAAACATTTCTTTGTGGTCAAAGTGATCCACCTCTTGCTCTTTGTGAATTTGTAAGACAACTTTCGTAACGGATGATTTTGGTGAGAGGTAGATTAAGGGTTTAGAATCATTTAGAATGGCTTAAAATTAAAGTCCCACCATAAATCATGTTTTCCTTTCCTAAGGGCTAATTATTGAACACTAGATAGATTAAAGGCTTCCGGATAATCTGTAATCCGTTTGAAAAGTATACAAACAAATAAGATTCTTACCACTGATATTATTAATCTTATAAGCTCTCGAAACTTGAGAAATATTTTTAAAATGTAAAATTCAAGGATATTAAATAATTTTATTGGATTGTACCAGGGTGTAATTTATAGAGCATGAGCGAAATAAAGCCACATTGGCAGTTGTTTGAGTATCCAATAAAAAGTAATTATTTTTTATAACTGGACAAAAGAGAGTGGTCGTTTCTTCAACGAACCTTATATGTTTATATCTCCATGCCACTGGTGGAATATTGTTATTCGGGCAGTAAAAGAGTTTTTGATTAGTGATTTGAACATCTTGAAAGCGGGTTTCTCGGACCTCCATTTTGCTTTCGTTGCCAAACACCTTGACGAGAACCAGTAGGTAATAAAAATGGAGCAGAGTGGTAAAAGCGAGGCACTTTGTATTTTACGATCATATTTGAATTCTCCGTCGAAGGGAGTCTGACGTAGTTTACGTTCAAGACAATTGCTACCATAGATTACTCTGTATTGTCCTACAAGTACGTCAATCCCATTTTTAAATTGAGTCAGTCGAGTTCTAGTTCAAATCTCAAGTATCTTGACATTTCTACTTGACAAATTTATTTTAAACAATTTAATGAACCTGGGAAGGCACAGGAATATTTCCCAAATTCAACTTTTCCTAATGTTTCTTTTATTACTATTTCATCTAAAAATCATTTACACATCGTTATTTGTCATATCGACTAAGTGAAGTGAGCATTATAACAAATGGTGATTTGTCTATAAATGAATTGCAGATTATGTGAAGGATGGAATATTTGGGGAATACTCATGCGCCTTGAACATGGCAATGGCAATACATACAAAGTAGTAAATTATAATGTTGATTACAAACGTCTATATCTTCGCGAACGCGCCACTTACAATTTCAAGCGCCATTATCCCGTCACATTATAATGCTTGTTGTATATTCCAGTATACGAGATGCACTGTTCCGCAATTATCCGATAACGTGCAGTAAATTTCTTGTTATTCGCGATATTACCGGTTTTTATTTCCTGATACTGATATATTAGGCTGGTGTTTTTCATCGATAGAAATTAGTATAGTTAACCATCGAATGTTTTATTTTGTAGATAAATAATTTTTATTTAAGAAGCAACATTTTTTTTTTCTTTGCCTATAAAATATATGTTTCTTTTAGGACTGGGACTCGGACCCCAAAGTTCAGAAGAGGCTCATGCAGCAGTCTTAGCCGCTGCTGCCGCTGCATTACATCATCATCACCAAGGTGCATCCGGAGGTCCCACGATGAGGCCCCTCAGGCACCCTCTGCCTCCTGGCATGTTACATTCGGCCCCTCACCCACTTGGCCCCCATCATTTGGGTGGCCCCCATCATCCCTTGGTCCCTCCTCACCCAGAGGAGGATGGGGTCGTCGATGACCCCAAAGTCACCTTAGAAGGCAAGGAGTTGTGGGAAAAGTTCCACAAACTCGGAACTGAAATGGTCATCACGAAAAGCGGCCGGTAAGCATCTAAATTTTCTTTTTTTTACATCTAATGGAACCTTAAAGAATTTTTGTAACTGGTGCGGCCGAAGCACAACATACTAAATTTGTGTGGACGGCGCACAATTTACTTAAATTGTGCGGGCGAAGAAAGTGAAAAATTCGAAGTTTCATCGCACGTGCTGAACATACATGCAAGCATTTAACATACTTGTAGACCATGTACATATAAGCGTGCAAACTTTGAAAGCGGTCGATAAACACGCTCTCGCTTATTGGAAGCGCGTTTATTCCCAATTTGTGTCAATGAATAGTTGTACCAGAGTGAGTTAATGTTTCCTGTGAAAATCTCAAATCATCAAACTCCACCCCACAATAAAAATACCCCCAAAAATATGAAATCTCTAAATTTTTTAACTTCCAAAATTGCATGCCATAAAAAAGAATAGGGACCCTGCTTCTCTTTTCTAAATTTTTTTCGTGTTTTTATGATTCTTCATATACAATATTGCTTACCCAGTAATTTTTCTATAAGCTAAAATTATTTGCATGATGGAGTGAAAATATAGGACAAATTTAGTTTGTAATGTGGGTCAGTTTTAAGGGAAATAAGGGACAAGTAGTTCGATTGTAGAAAGGAGAGAAATATTCGAGACAAGCGATCTCGAGAAAACGGCTTCCATATTCGAAAGGAACGAACGTGCGCATATTTACACCTATAAGCACACGATCCTCAACGACAGGGAGTACGTCTTCGTGTAAAGCACGTACAAAGATATCTCGATGAGGCTCGCTCCCTCATCGCTGAGCAATTGAAAGTTCACTACCCCCTTACGTTTCATACCCCCCAGCGTCCGCGATTCTGCAACCCCTGATCAGCTCCCCCACTGTCATCATCCTCGATAGTGTCATCGACATTCACTAGAAAAAAATCCTTAAATTCACCGGACCATCCTCACCATCAATAGAGATTACAAGAAAAAAACTGGGGCAGAGATCCGTTAGATTCATACAAAATTGATTGTATGTTTTCAAAATAAGTTTACAGTTGATAGTAATTTGATAAAGTTCATAATACTTGGTTTATTCATGAGAGAAAATCATCCTATTGTGCTCAATTGCAGTTAACTTTTGTGGTGAGCATGTCTGTAATTGTTTCTCAAGTTCACTAGTAACGATAGTTTTGAAGAGGGGAAAACTTGATCAAGTTTATCAAAAATTGATGGAGTATCTTATAGCTTACATCTAATATTAATAGCGAAATTCTATTTTAGAATTATAATTACGAAACTTATAGGATGAGAGCTAAAGCAATTTCCCCATAGGAAAGGATTATAGTTATAGCATAAAGTTATTACGGTTGAGTTGTATGTTTGTGTTAAGTGTTGAACTGAAAGGGTGAGTAGGAACTCAACACGTGGGCTTAGAGTTCATCGTATAACAATTGTATTATTCCCAGAAGAAATATCGTTCGGATTTAATCACAGATCTTTAAACATAGAGGCTAGTATCATTCGGAGGGTAGATTCAGTTTGAAGAACAGAAGAGTTGTAGGAACCCCTAAATATTATTCAATTGCTCTCCCAACTTTGTGGACATTTTCAACCAAACCTTATAATGCTGGAAGTTTTTTCACAATGAAAATTCAGATGTTCCTTGAAATATGGTCAACAAAATGTGAACAATGTGTTTATTTTTTATATTGCCGAATTCAACATTCATTCATTTATTCATTCTTTGTTTTTGAGACTCCAATAGAACTCTTTTTGAGGTTTCCTTTTTTAGTTAGTTGATATCCGATAGATGGCGACAAATAAAAAAGATCTGCAGCCGGTAAACGTTTTAAACATAACCATAAAAACGGTCACATCTGATATTTTTTATCTTCCTTCCAAAAATGACTAATCTCTATATTATAACACTCTATATTATTTTGTTCTATTATAACATATTTATCTTTTTGGGTTCCTTTTCAGCAAGAGAGGTTTTTTTTTTGCAGCTCCCTTAGAACTAAAAATCGATTCTTATAGAAACCATAGTTTTTTCTCTGCCTATTTAATTTAAGTGAATTCAAGGGAATTCAGGGTAATTCAGAATAATTCAAGTTAGGAAATCCTTGACATTAAAAATGTAAATTAAATTACAAGCCCTGGTAACTGAAAGTACATAATTTTTTTGCACTTTTTAACAGAAAATTCATTTCAAAAAATTCTTTATATCCTATTTTTTATATGCTAAAATAGTACTCTTAACTCATTTTAATAAACAAATTGAATAGCTGTTATCATAGTATAGTATACAGAATCCAAAATCGCAACGTATGACCTATAAGTCACTTCACATGTATTTAATTTTCGGATTCTAACGTAATTCTCAAATAAATAATTCACCTACAAAGTAAAAGAACTTGATCAAAGAAAAAAGCCAAGTTGAATGGTACCATTTTTTAAGCTGAAATTAATTATTAAAGTGGTACGTAAAACAAGTACATATTGTTCAAGGTAATTCAAGTGACATCAAGGAAATTCAAGTGAATTGATCGGAATTTAAGAAAATTCAAGTCGATTCAAATAAATGTTCGCAGATTTCAGAAAATTTAAGGAAATTCGAGCATAAACTGTCCAATTGTTAACTGCACAGAAAGGGATGATTTCTTTATCATGTTACTTTTTTACCTTTTTTTTATCGTTTTTTGTGATTATCTCAAGAACTGTTCGAGCTGTCGGGAAAATATGGATGCTCGTTTTATTCGCCTAAAGAAAGAAGAAATTTACGTCAACTTATATCGCGATTTAAGATTTAAAAAAATGTTGACTCTACAAATCAGAAAAACCTGACGTTTAGGTCTCATTTTGTTAACCAGTGCTATGAAACTTAATAAGTTTTTTTCAAATATTTAAATAATGTTCACTATCGGTTTTTTTAACTAATTGGATTTATTTTGCTAAATCAAAGAAGACAGAAACTTCTCATTCAGACACTTCGAAATACATCTAAATACTTCCCAAAAGAACAAGTGAAAATAACAAATAAACTAAAATCTCACGAATTGTACAATCCTACTAAAATTTGCTTGAAAAACAAAAAGTGCAAAGTCAATTATACTAATTGTAATTGTCGCACTAGAGTACTTTACTTCCATAAGGTTTCTACTTTTTCAGTACAAGTGTTCTGTAAGTATCACAGCTGGCTGAAAAATAAGATAATAATAGTAAGGAATAACCCCTCAAGATCTTCAGGAAAGCGTAATTCAAGAGCTTTGGTTGTGCCTTTAAGGTATTTTTTAAGGTGGTCTATCGCGGCTCGATTCGCGAGTTAGACCGCCTTGTGCGGAAGAATGTCTGGCTCCATCATTCTGGAGTTTGCTCTAAATCAATCTGCATCTCGGTAAATCGACTGCGGCTTCCCAGCTGGCATGAGGATGGAAGACACACACGAAGAAATTCTCGATTTTCTAACATCATCAACACACGCACATATATAGAGTCGTTAGAACGCGTAGGCGTTTACCCGGTGTGTACTTTCGTACTGGTCGTCGCGTTATACGAGAGCGGGTATCAACATAACAACGGTGGTCGATAATTACACAGGTTGAAATTACGCGCCTTGGCCATCTCCGTCCGTGCCGGAGCCAGAGCGTCGTGTGGTCTACGTCTCAATACCGTGTCTGGTCTCGCGCCTACGTAAGAGCCCCTCACTCACCCACTCACACAAATCCTGCACCAATTCACTCACACCTTCTCATTTTCAACGTGTGGGTTCCTCAAGAACAGGAGTAAGAGGAGCGCTCCAGGGGCGGGGGGTTGTTCTTGATGGTAGGGGTAAGTGTCTAGAGGGGGTATGAGCAGGATTCCGGGGTGTGGAGGGAAGTCTTAAGTATAGGGTTGAGTTAACGATGTTTGTTTTATACATTGGCAGCCTCTTCGAACCTGTAATCTTTCTAAACGAGATATTACCAAGGGGCCCGTTGCAAAACCCACACCACTTCTCCTTCTTCTTACTGCGACCACAGTGGTGGCTCCTCGGGACTCGGGAGAATTTTCGCTGCACTCGTGGTCCGAAGGATCCTCGGAGGCTCCTTCGAGTGAGCCTCAGGCTTAAAATTGCTTCCCATTCTCCTCTCGATCCTAAATTACCGGACATTCACAACCTTCAGCGCCCATGAATTACGCTTCGATTGGGTGGTTGAGGACCTAAGATCGCGCGAGAGATATTTCCTCATCGGTAACACGCGGGATGGGACGCTTCTCGCGTGTCTTGGAGGATTTTTTTCGTTTGCTGCGAGTCTCTTTACTTTGCCCAATCTGGCACGTAACCCACCAAGAGCATAATGGCTTGCTGGTACGTGCATCTTGGTCCACTCTACTACAAGTTAAGGATTTTTCTGGCGCTTACTGCGGAAGAGCCAGCACAGTGGAGATCCCTTGACTCGCCGACTCGTTTGATCTTTTAACCAAACACTTGGGCGCCGACCAAACAATCCATAAAAAGTCGTAAATTCAAGTGGCACGAGCCACTCAATTTTGGGAAATAAGAGTCATTTAGTATGCTAATGGGAACTTGATGAGATTATAATCGCGAAGACAATTTGTTAGGACAATATTTGGGTTTTGATGTAGTCCTCTTGTGGGAATATAGATGGTCATTATTGACATCGCCTTATTATTCTGACATCCTTACTGTTATTGATAATTCCTAGATCATAGAGCATGACTATCATGCTGCACATAGCCTCATCATGATTTCTGTCATAGTTGCTATAACTCTTGATCATTATCGTTCTCATCGCTTCCTTCAATGAACAAGCTTTCAGACTCAGGTCTCAGACAGACTATCTAGCAGTCTCGCATTAAGTTATCAATCACATGACTCTTTAGTGCTGGTAATGTCTTCTCTACTTAGAAAGTTGAAGGCTCAACTCAAAACATCAAGATATAAGCATTTGTTCATTCTATATTTATACAATCTATCATTCCAATTCAAGTTCATGCTAACCGCAGTATTTTTGCATCCCATTCAGATTATCGCCTCTCGTGTGATCTTCTTTCCGAGCTCTCCAAGTTTCATTTGTAATTCCCTTCTCTCCACCTTCTACTGCACTCACACTCTCTTCCGCATTTGGCCTCGCTGACTCTGCTCACCCTCAATCCCATTCGCCTTCTGAACCTCTTTTTCCCGCATCTGGTATAATCCAGCTTTCCCCGAAAAGTTGCTAGTCCTCTCTCTTTCCTCTGGCTCTTGATCTGCAAAGTGCGCCTCTCTTCCTCATTCTTGGTGATGTAAGGTGCATGCGTCTCCCTCATCGTATTTCCCTTTTCTCGTGGTGTCTCTCTTATTTTCTGATGAATGAGTGAGAGGAGGGTTAACTCAAGATCCCAAGGGTCGCGCGTCGAGCACTGCTCGGTAATTAGCCGTAGTGGCCTGCACGCGTGTGAGCTTGAAAATGCGTTCACGATTGTAGTGGAAGTGTCAGTGTCCCACGCGTCGTGTATCGACGTTTCCCCGTCCTCCTGAGCTCTGCATTTCGCGGTGGTACGCGGTTGTGTACGACGCCACCGAGATGGGGGACTCTTTTAAAGCCATCCCCGGTAACCACTACAACCACCACTGTCATCAGAGCCACCACATCACCACCACCACCACAACATCAACCACCTTCTCTGTCTTAGCTATACTATATATAATTGGGTAGTATGGGTACATAGTCTTCCATGTTTCCTCTAAAGAGAGGTGATGTATATACATACACATACGTATATGTTTGCCGTATATTATGGATACGGCTGTTTCATGAAAACCACGAGACTTTTCCGCTCCTCTAAACGCACTTGCGACATTCCTCGTCTCGAGATTCTTTCTTGCTATCCATTCGCTTTCTTCACCTTCTCATCCCTTTGGGTGACTTTTTTAATTAGGTTATTCCCTACTCCTGCCTCGGGGAAGCTTGGAGCCCTTTCTTCAGGCTAGGGGACCTTTTCACCCGCATGTAGACTTAGCATTCTAAAGAAATGACCAAGGTACTAGAGGGTGACCATTCGACCGGGAAAAACGGGAAATGATAGGGAAGTTTCTTTATTCTTAGTTTTAGTGGAGTGGAAAAAATTACCGAATCACTTCATAAATATCACTTAATATCACGTAATACCATATGAATGCAGATGGAGAGTTTGAAGCACTTGCATAAATTGATGAATTTTAAAGGCTAATTGAAAAGCCTTTTAATTTTCAAGACTTTAATTTGATCAGTTTGATTTTTAAACTTGTACATTTTTAATTGTTTAATTCCGAACGCTCATAATTTGAAAATTTTAGATTTAGAATGTTTACATCAAGTATGTCGGCGAATAACAGTTAAAGAATTGAAATTATTAATAGTTAAATTTTCCGTAATTTAAATCCTCGCAAATTTACTAATTTTACACTCAATTATTAAAGATGGAACAGTTTTATATTAAAAGCCTCAAAGGTTGAGTAATTTTAATTGCATTCAAAAAAAGTTGGTCATTCAAGAAAATTAAAAAAAAAATGTTCGATTAAGTGAACAAAAATTATCATTATTCATTAGCATTACTATATTTGAACGTAATTTTACAATTTTCAAACTTAAATCATTCATATTTAGATAATTTAAAATGAAGATGCTAAAGTTTTTTTAATTTCAGTTTAATACTTTACAAGTTGAATAACCACTGTATACTACTTATAGTAGCTTGTAAAATTAATTCATTTAAAATTATACGCAAATTTTTTTTGAAATGCATCCTTTTCTAACAAAAAATATTGAGGATGATTCATTAAATGTCGTAAGAATGACAAAAAATGATGTTGAAGAATTCGAACATTTTAAGAATTATTTGCATAGCAGTATTTTCTGTCAGATTCTATGAAGTAGATTCTATAAATGTGTATTGCTATCGCCATACATAAATTTGTATCTTTCAGAAATTTTCAATTTTTCCTTTATTAGTAAAATTTGATTGCAACATAAGTACAACATTTTTTTATTTTGACCAGATGAATCGATTGATGTATTTAGAAACACTCTATGATTTGGAACAGAAAAACTTTCTTAGTTCTGGGAATATAGCAATATTGTAAGTACTAAATTTATTCCTTATGATAAGGCAAATCGATTAATGTATTTAGCTTGCCTGTATGGCTAAGTAAAGTTATAATATACAGATATTTGTCAATTTGCCTAACATTGATAATATATCAAATTCTTCTCTCGAGTACCTCGAAATACAAATTGTTCAATTTTGATGGCTTCTATCACTGGAATTGTAGGTATAATTTAAAATTTGGTTCAATTTTAGACTGATGTCTAATTTTGAGAGCTTCAATTTGTACCTTATTGAGCTTCGAGTTCGAAATTCTTTAATTTTGAGTATTTAAACTTTGACTTTAAAAGCTTCAAGTTTGAAATTGATCTAATATTCTTGTTTCTTGATTAAAATTCTTGATTCTTTTTTATTACTTCAAATTATAAATTTTTTAGTTTTAAAGATTTGAATTTGAAAATTTCAATAGCCGGGTAATTTTTCTCAGCCTTGAGTGTTCACCCTGTACTATCTGGAATTTGGACGATATCTTAGGATACGAAACTAATATTAATAATTAATATTATGATGACTAATTCTTCTCAGTCTTGAGTGGTCAGCTTGTACTAGATTTTGGAATTTGGACGATTTCTAAAACCTGAAGTCAGTGATCGCTGTTTTATGTTACTTTCCTGATTTATATGATGATCTGCAGATTAAAATAGTGACTAGTCAATCTTTTTCTTAAAAATACTTCCGTTCTTCAACACGTTTTTTTTCACCCGCATATGCATTTGGGCTCTACCCACAGAGTGACCGAGCAACATATGGGTAGTCGTTTCGTAACTCGCAAAACGTCGCGTGACTACATCGGTGCGTGTAATATCGCGGAACATGGAACCGGTGCACGATATCGAAGAGCGTCAACTCGTAGACTCGAAAAGGGGTACTAGAATTAGATAACCAACGCTTAATGTTCGGGTTAATAAAGTAAAAGCCAATGAATATTGAAACTTCAACGATATCTTCTGGATGAACATTGAACATATACATAACATATTTAACGACATCAGCACTATCAGCATGCTTTTTTTTCTAAACCCATATTTGCACATTTTCCACAAAATTACCTTATTACACGATACCCCACATATGTTTTTCATAAACTTTGCTCACGAGAAGGTGCTAAACACCTCTCGTGTTCGCGCTTGAATCTAAAACTCAGAAAACAACATACAACTCTTTCTTTAAAATAAAAATGTATTCTAAGAGATCTCTATCGAAACTGCTATATGCTGAATTCATTAGGAAGTGTGAAGGCGTTCTGTGCGGCTGCACTCTTGTTTGCTCATGATTATGGAAAAGGATGAATTATAAACTATAAATTATTATAGATTGTAATAGCATAGGAGACAAGCACGGTACAGGTTTGACAATTATTTGTGGAAGGAAAAATATTTATGTGAAGCTCGTTGACAAAAGAAGGTATGAATCGACGCGTCGCGAGTGAAGCGAGGCTCTTCTTTATGCTTTTTTTCTTTTATTCAAACGTGAACGTCCTTATCTCCATAGGCACTTTGCAGCTCGTTTCAAGGCTACGAAAGACCATGCACGCGATTATGAGATACTGTATCGCTTTGCACGCAATGCCGAATAGCGCGATGCGTTTCGACCGGTGTACGAAGAGTAAGAAACCTTTTAAACCGAAAATTAAATTTTTTCCCTGTAGCTATTTATATTTAAAGACTTGAAATGAATTAGGCAACTCTTCTGCTATAAGTGAAAAATATTCTGCTAAATTGATCGAATGGTTTACTTGGCACGTAGTTCATACAGAATTTTGAAAACAAAAACTTATGGTTAAATGAAATAATAAACATGTCTTTAATCGGTGGAATTGATTCAATGATATTTTTTATTCTAGATTAAGAGGTAATAATTGCGAGTAAAAACGATTGATCAATTTTAAATTTGAAAATATCAGAATGTCTCTAATTTTAACTTTTCGAAATTAATGAGTCCCTATAATTTTCTGCAATGGAAATTCAGCAATTTCTAGTTCAAAATATTGAAAATAAAGTATTTCATATTAAATGACTGAAGCAGGATAAGCGAACGGTGCTAAGTCCAATCAACCTAATTTTACCATTGCATGAAAAAATAGATGGCACTACATGTGCATGTAATAATTTAATGGGAATAGCGATGGACTTAGCATCGCTTAGCTTTCCCTAGTATTATAAATAAAAATAGTACATAAATCGTTCATTCATTAATTTAGTTTGAATTCTTTGAAATTTAAAAATATTTGAATACATTTACATTCTGAATTTTAGGGTATAAAATGTCAAAACCCTAATTGTTTTACTAAAATAAGTGTAAAAAGGCCATCTTTCAAAAGTAAACAATTTCTAATTATATGACTTTAAATAGCGTGCGTTGAAGAAATGCATATAACTAAATTATTTATAGTTCGTGAGACTTAAATTAGAAGTCTTCCAGAATATATAATATAAAAGTTTGAAACTGCCTGCATTTGAAATAAAAAAATATTTTATAGCGTTTAAAATTAAACAATTTCAGTTTGGAGACATTCGTAATTTTTAAAATTGAAAGCCTCATCAAAAGGAATAATTTTACACTAGTGATCTTGCAAATTATTGAAAATATTTGACACTGAAGAATTTTAGAATGGATCTCATTCAAAATTTTAAATGTGATCTTTAACATTGAAACATTCAAAGCCAAAAATTTGATCAAGTTGAAAAATTTCCAATCAAAACCCTTCATAACTCTGAATTGGACATTTTTAAACTGTAAGTTTTTGAACTGAAGTATTCGGAATATAAATATCAACTTTTTGCTAAGAAATATATACTTTAGAAAATTAAAAAATGTCCGCGTTTAAATATTCACAATTTCGATTTTGAGTATCTTTTGATTTAAACAGCTTAAAATTCCAATTTTATTATAAGCTTCAACAATGAACATTTTCCAACTGAAAGAATTAACCAATACAAATTTCAAATTCAAATGTTTAAAAAAGGTAAGATTTCTAGCTTTGAGACGTTCAAATCAGAACCATTTTGATCAGAATTGTAAAAAAATGGAAAATTTGAAATGAAAACGATAACAACTGTAAATTATTGATGGAAAGCTTTTTCGACCACATGAATAATTATATTTTACAATGTCAAATTTTTTCGATCAAGTAGTCTAGAATGTCTAAATGTTTGTAGGAAAAAATAACAATTAACAACAATAACGATATTCTACTCTTTGACATTTGTAGTGTTCAAGAAGATCCACCAGTGCAGTTTTTTTTTGGTAAACTTTCAAAGAATTCAAAAATAAATTTCAAAGTGAAAATTCTGCAAGTTTGATCATTTTCAATGATAAACCCTACAACTATTCCGATTGGAAGTTTTTGCAAGGTTTCGATGGTAGTATTCAAACTAAAGAGAATCAGTAAGTCATTTTTAATTTTTTATCGAATAGGTGATACCCTGACCTAAATAAATTGTCATCTTCATTCGGGGAAGTAACAACGGACGCCAATTATCGCACTCCTCGAATCACGAATAATTAATTGTAATTGCGAAGGAGTAAGGATGTTTGCACCACAATGCACACGTACGCCATACACTCATGTTGCCGATAACGAGCGACCGCGGCGCACTTTATTCCTCGTAAAAGTACATTACTTCTGTACACATACTTTGATGCCTACCTCGCGGACAATTTATTATTAAACGAGAATGATTAATAGCTTCGTTGAACTATTTTATGAGACCTCTCTAAAGCTGGCTTCTGTTCGTGTGAAACTTTGACAGAACAAGTAGTCATTTACCTTTTTTTCAAAGATTTTTCTATCTTTAAAAAAGAAGCAATAATACTACATCATAGTGAATAATTTTCAATGCTAAATAATTTCAAAGTAAAAGGATTCAGGTTTCAAAACAAACCATTAGATCTAAAAGTAAATTATTTTTTAGTATTCATAGATTCAGCTTTTAATCTTGACGAAATGGGTTGGCAGTGATTTATCTTCAAAGTTCTGTGACTCGTCGATTTGATCATGCTTGAATAGCAGTGTTTATGCTTTTTTTATGATTTATAGAGATATATTGTTTTTTTTTCACCAGAGATAAATATAGGCTTCTCTCGCCTCGAATTTCGAGGTATTTTAAAATACGAGGAGTGACCTGGTCAACAATTGACCCACACTAATTGGTTTCTAAATATAAATAATACAATTTAGTTATTTCTGCCTATTTAATATCATAATTAAAATCAGATTTGAAATAAATAATTTTATCTACTTCGTGTATTTGAATTTTTAGTTGAATAATATGAAAAGAAAAGAATGGAGTTTGATATGAAATCTTCATCATAGCCTGATAAAACCTTTTGAACGCGATTCTCAGTGACTGTAACAACTAATTCCCACGTCTATTTTTTGCCTCGAGATCTGTCGGCGAGATCGATTCCTCGTTATATCTGTTTTACGGAACACATGTTTCGGCGCAAATCTTCGCGATCTCGATCCTACAGAGGGAAAGTGACCCGTTTGACTGGAGGATATAATCGAAGCGACAGGCATATTCGAGGATCGAATTCCAACTGAATATTTCAATTCGAATTTGGCAAATCGTCCATTTGTGAGTGGCTCAAAGAGAAATATATTATAACACAATGACGCACATTGAAAGAAGTGAGATAACTATATCATTCTCTAAAAATAAAAATTAGATTTCGGAGTTTAAATGATATTCGAATTAAAATTATTAAAAATTTTTTAATTAAAAATCGTTAACTCTGTCAATTGTAGACGTCGATCAGCTTTAGATTCTTCGAATTTTTAAATATTTTGTACTAAAATCTTTGGTTTTGCTTCCAAAATAAATTATAATCATAACTGCCAATTAAGTTCATAGAATAGACTACATTTTACTGACTTCAAATCAGACCTACCTTATAAAACTCAACTATAACTCCATCATCAATTTTGATCAAATTTCCAATAAATAATAAGACATGAGATTCCATCACGACAAATCTAAACTAGGTCCCAACGAAAAGTCACAAGCAGGCAAGGAATCGTGTGTAAGAACTATTATGTTGGACGATTGAATTTCTAGTCGCTGCTCACTTTTTAGCTCGACCAATATAGAGTTCGATTGAAGCACATACTCACACAAACTTGAAAAGCATGTTCGTCTAACGCATACATATAAAATCCACATATACCAATCCAGGGAGATTGGGACACGGTGGCTCCAGGGCAGCGGCCCTTGAGTCGTATCGAAGAGAAGGAAGAGAGACAGAGCGACAAGAACAGAGACAGAGGGAGATAGGGTTTAAGACAGTAGGTGAAAGGGGGAAGCCCACAGAATGAGAGAGAGCGAGAGAGAGAGACTGAAGAATGAAGCAGGATAAAACGAGAGAGAAAAAAAGAGACGAGAAAGAAGTGGGCTAGGGGGCAGGAGTATGCAACCCTTTTATATCATACATACACGCGTTCAATAGAGACACGTCACGTCTTCATTGCGACCGCTCAGGTTTTATTTTATACTCAAAAGTATTCCATTTTTACTATTTTTACCTTCCATCCTCCTGCCAAAGATGATTGATTTGCTTGCTAAATTGTAGCTTATTAAAAATCTCAAAATACCCTATAGTAATTGATCTGGGATTAGAACACTAGCGCCCTCGCTGAGATAGAGACTTTCAATATCTTCTTCTGATATAGTGATTAGAAGTGATTGCAAGTGATTAAAGGTGATTTCAAGTGATTACAGGCAATTAAAATTGATTGCAGATGATCGCAACTGGCCGTAGATAATTGAAAGTAGTTGCAAGTGATTTCAGTAGATTGAAAGTGATTGCAGATGATTTCAAGGTTTCTAGAAGATTTCCAGTGATTGCGTTTTGTTTCACATGATTTTAAGTATTTGCAAGAGTTAAGTAACCTCGAGATCCTGCCTTGAGAACATTCTTAAAATCCAACTATCTCTCACCTGTATAACAATCCAACCTTCCATTTGTTTTTTTCTGCAAATGAAGAAAAGCCAGAAAGCCACAAAAAGTAAAATACTCTACTAAATTATACATATACCTCTTGTCCTTACCGTGAGTTCTTTCTGCAGAGAGAAATTCTCATTTTCATCGCGATTCTCGAGGCTAATTGACACGGTCCCCGAAATCCCGGTAAACGAAGGCACCGAGGTGGCAAGGAAGTCGTGCGGTAGTTGGCGGCCAATTTCTGAATGCAAATACTCGCGGTGTCGAGGGGTGAGTCTGAAAAGGGGGTGGTATGCAAATAGAAAGCTGTTACGAGCGGCTTTTCCCTCCCTCTCTCGCACCCCCACGCATGCAAAGTGCAAACCCTTCCATTTCCATTTCTCCTCTCTTTCACTCTCTCACTCATTCTCTCTCGGTCTCTCTTTCTCCCTCAATTTCATCTCTCTCGTTTCTGCTCTACCTTCAAGTCCGGGATAACATCAGGACTCAACCCCCTTTTCATCGCGTGTATATCCACCTAAGTATACATCGGAACGCGTGAATTCTATGCGAAATGCCCGAGATAGATGGCCGTTGAGTGTTGAGAGGAAAGCTGGAATAAACTCGCTACTAGTTCATTCAAGCTTTTCGCATTTTGGAGACAAAATAGTGCACCGCGTTTTAAAAAAGTCAACACAGTATTATACTGACGTAGGCTCTACTTCCAACTATTATTCTTGGGCGTCAAGAATTATTCAAAAATCTTCTCGCCGTCGCAAATTCAGCTTTCCTCGTTGACGATTCTTTTCTTCTTTTTCATATTCTTGCACTGGAAAGCGAGATGAATGAGGATGCTTCGGCGTGAATCGTGCTGGATGGGGTTATGCATGAAGCGAGAGGCGAGAGTATTTACGACGAGCAAAAGACCTCCGAAGAAACCGTTTTTATTTCTTTTTTAAAGGCTCTTAAAAATCAATTCGACAGCACTGTTTATATTTTAATTGGGTAGATTTTATACCGTATAAAATTTATGTAATCATGTTTATAAATTTGCTTGAGAATCGCTTTTTGTGGAGGAGAGAGGTGTAGGTAGTAAAATATCTGGCTCGAAGGACCAACGCATTGACATTACAACTTCCAGAACTTTCGACATAATGTTCAGCTTGGCAGATTTTACATTTTCAAATTCTTAAAATCTTATAAGTTTATCTTCTTGAGTTTCAAATGCTTCTAAATGAAATCGATCAAATTTCAAGATTGAATTTCAAGCATTACAGCTTTAAATTTAAAAGTAAATTGGATTTTGGTTGAATGTTCAGCCGTGTTGGGGTGAAAATCTTAAAAATGTTATTTAAGAATTTGTAGGTGGATATGTAGTTACCATAAAGGAAGTGGGAAAGAAAAATTGGTTTCTTCACGAATGCATCTCATTTCTGTCGTGCGCCTGGTTGATGCAATCTCTGGGTCTCTCATTTGTTATTTTTCTTTTTGTTTCCTGCTTGCTCGTCTTCTTCGATGTGGTGTCAGGTCGGGCCCGGACGGTAGGCCAAATTTTCGAGCGAGGACTGCGGGGTAGCCCGGTATAATTTAGGCGTTTATAGCTCGCCAAGAAGAAATAATAATTTAGTGGGCGTCTACCGCCTTCACCCCTGGCCCTGAAGACCCCTCGCCTCACTGTATAAATAACGAGTGGCGCCAGCCAAACTTCCACTGTTACATTATCTCTTACCAAATATATATATGTATATAAACCCCATAGGAAACGCGTTACGATCAGAATACAGACGTTTTCACACCATCAAAAGTAGGCGTGAACTCGCTCACACAGACTTTATACCTTCGTATTTCATATGTGCGATCTCATCACAGGGATATACAATGGCCTAAGAATAAGATCTGAATGAACGATTTACCAAAATTAAGGTGCTTCAATTTTTTTAAATTTAATCATCTACAATCTTTTAGTATACTGTAATTTACTTTTTTTAACTATTGATGGTTATTCTTTGTTTCATAATTCGGTTCAATCTTTTTTAGCATTTGCAGTGCCGTATTTATAAAACGGAGGCGGCAAATTTTTAGAAGCGGCACATCAGAATAAAATTTTTGTTGTTATTCCAGAAAAAAAATATTATTGGAAACTGAAAAAGGGCTTCAAATTTTAGGGTTACCTAGGGTGGCATGAGACCTAATCTAAATTCGTCTCTGAGCTTCTTAATCCCATCACACAGATTAGAAAATTTTGATGGTTCCAATATTCAAATATTTTATAGGAATTTCATTGAGTGAAGTACCATTTTTCTGGGTTTACTTATCGATAAAAGAGAATAATCGTGTGGAAATGATACTTATTAAAACAACAAGGTTTCATTTCTGATTACTACCCTTGCGTGTCAGAGTTAACACAAATCTTGCTTGTAAAATTACGAACGCAGCTATCAGGATTTTATAATCCATGACTTTAAAATTAGCAGTTTGTCTCATAAAATAATAAAGAGTGTATCATTTATCGTCGACTGCAGCCGATAGAATCAATTTAAAAATTTAAACTGATGCAAATTCGTGTCCATGTCTCGTGCCAAGCGAAGCGATAATCGTACCTGGCATGTTGTGGCAGCTGGTGAATAGGGCACCTATTAAAATTCTCTATGTGGACCGCCTGATCAATTGCTCTTGGGCGATGTCTAATTATTCAAATTATTATATGATGGTGCTTCCAGGATTCAATTAAAAACTGCTGTTTAAACACAGATCATCTTGATGAACGTTCAAAATTAAGAAAACTATATAGTTTATAGACCGATATCGAAAATTAGACCTTAAGGGTGCATGTTCATGAGGCTATTAAGTGAAAAAATTCTATCTGATCAGAATATTTTTCCTGTTTCTAATTATTATTTTAATTATTTAGATTTTTTGACTTATCTACTCATAAATAATATTATATCATCACCAATCAGAGCTTTCTATCTCTAAAAACATGCCAGAGGTTGTCTTTTCAAATTAACACGTGATCTGTAGCAAATTGAGTAGGATTTTATACTGCGAGTTATAAGTACAAATAGAAATAATAAATTACTTGGATTTTCCATTCATGTGGAAATATTGAAAGAAAATGTGGGAGTAAAGCCATTTAAAACTTGAAGCTAAATGCCACCCTGTATTCACTGGTGGAGAAGAGACTGCGAGTAAAAAATTCAGCACGTTGAGAGCACGAGGACGAGAAGAAATCAGGCGCCCTCGCAGCCTGCAGACCTTCTTTTTAAGAAATCATTACCTTCACGCGTATAATACCCACCCAGTACGAGGGTAACGTGTCATAAGTCTCGAGTGATTTTTTAATCTTTTCTCTTCCCTACTATTACCCATGAAGATCCAAAAAACTTGCTTCTCCTTAAAGAGCTTTCTTTCGGCGAGAAAGCTGAAAACTAATATTTGACGCTTTTGAACTTGAGTGTATTGTGGATTACCTGTTCCCGAGTTCAATTTTAATTTTTCTGCAAAAAAAGATTTTTAAGAGCTCTTGGAGTAGGTTTTTAATTTTAGGCCATCATATTAAAAATAGAGAAGAGTGTATAATAAAATACATTTTGACCGTTTTCAATCATGGGTAATATTAAGTTGTGTCATTTAAAATCAAATGTTTTAATTTAATTTCATAACGATTATTATGAATTACCAGATTTTAAATATTTTGTTTTTTTGTTTTTGAAGATTCATGATAGAAAAGAAAACAAAGTATAGAGACTATAGAATAGAGGATGCAAAGAAGCTCCTGAAGAAATAATGGGTGGAAGTCTCTTGAACTCGATGCACAAGCCAGACTAAAGAACAAACGCTGAAGACCCTTCGAAATTGGCGTAACGAATCACAGGGAAAAAAGAGGCTCTGGTGTTCGGTCCAATTCTTCACAGTCGATATTTTCTTACCTACAATTAAGTGTTTCGTTGGTGAAAAAAACTTACACGCAAAAAAGTTTTCCAAAAAGATTCTTTATGTATGTATCCTACCACTGCCACCTTTTCTTAAATGATTTCAAACTATTTTCGACCATAATATCTCAAATTCTTTTACATCGGAAGCAAGGCAATTAGTGACGTCATAGAATACCTTATGCCGTTAATCTGAAAAGTAGAGAATTACTTCCTCAACATGAGAAAGAAATTATTCAAGGTAAGGTTTTAAAAGATACGAGAAAAGGACATTTTTGTCCAATGAGTTCCCTAAGATTCCAAAAAGATAATTTTGGTAACTCTAAGATGTAAGCCAGAATGCAATGGCATAAGCCATTGATGAATAAAGTATTTGTATACTGGATAAAATTTCTTCTCCGTGCGTCGAAGATTTTTATTTTATTTTTCTTTGTTTTGAGACCAATTCTTTGTTTAATATCGAGGGGGGATTTGGAACCCGGTTGGATGAATTCTGAGTTGTGTCATCGCGTATCGAGTGCGATGGAGCTCGATCTGATCGGATTCGGATCGCTCCTTCTTTGATCCCTAACGAGTCGGCGAGACGAATATTCGAATTAATTGAGTCCGATTCGGAATCCGATCTTCACGGGGTGACCTTTCTCGCGAGCGTGGCATGTCGCGTCGCGTCAGTCCGATCGATCAAGGGATCGCTACTTCGAAAACGAATCGAGATCAAATCATTCTTCAACGACTCCAGAGACAAAAGAACCGCCGCGAGTTGTCCCTTCCAGTCTTCCACACGACGAAAAGGAACTTGGATCTTGGTCATCTTGATTCTTGAACGAATGACGAAAGACGAAAGGTCGTAACAACAGACAGACGCGACTCGGAAATTCCGCGTTGACCGGTTAAAGCTTCGCTGCGGGGGTCCTGGAGAACCGAAGGAAGAACCTGAACCAGCGGTTGGACCAACGACTATCGGTTTCCCTATCAGGCTCCTCATCTCCCTTCGGGACTCGGACCTCGAAAGCGAAAGGCGCATATAAACCTGGCCCTAACTGCTTTACGACGATCGTTTGTACCGATTTGTTCGACAAGACTGCGGGAAGAAAAAGACAGAGGGAAAGAAAAAGGGGGAAGGAGATGAAGAAAAAGAAGTGAGGAGGTAAACCTCCACCCCGCTACTTTGAATATGGATTTGAGTTTTCCCGGGATGACATAATTTTTCCGAAAATGAAAAATACCAAAAAATACAACAAAAAACTATTACCGTAAATTTTTATTAACAAAATTGAGATATTTCAAAAAGTAAAAGATAACGAAACTAAAAATATTCGGAAATTTCAGATTACCGAAATTTTAAAACCCGAATTCTAAAAATTCCGAAATGAGTAAATTCTCGAAATAAGGAAATTCCCAAAAATTTTAAATTATGGAAAATTAAAATTAAAATTAAAAAAAAAATTGATACTATATTTTATCTGGAACGAATCCTTTTCAAAGCATACAGGTAGTGCAACTTTAAACCACAGAATCATTTGTCTCATGAATATATTGTTTTCCAAGGGAAATAAGAAGAGACGTATTTGAAATTGTAAGGTTGTTTTCCAAAAAAAAGACGTTTTATTTAAAACTTATTGAACTTCTTCATCATATGAGTAAAAATTAGGCAAAAAAAATTGTAGCAAAAAAAAAGTTTTCATTTGGCGGTTTTTTTCGAGTAGGGAAAAAAACTTCAATTCACCTTGATTCCCTGAAGTTTGTCATTGAATTTCTATTGAAAACATTTACTGTAGTTGCTAATTGGTTAATTTTGACCGTGTAGATCACAAATGACTTCCGGATTTAGTGTGAAATTAATCTGTCTTGTCATTTCTTTTTCATAGAGAGGATGGGACTCGAGGATATCACTACTTAGATCTTTACTGTTTTTTTCCCTTAGGATCTGTAACGGGTAACCTTACAAAATCTCGACAATGATCATCTCACCTCGTGAAAATCCTCTGATTAGAGAGGATTGAGTTCATCTGAGTTGTTTACAACCTGTGGTTAAATCGGTCAAGTCCAGGGTTAACCAATTATCTGATTGGAAACTGAACGAAGATTAACGATGGGAGAATTGACCCTAAGCCAGTTTTCGTTACGCAGATGCCTGCAGGGATAATTAGGGGTGCTGGACTTTTGCAGTATACGTTTTGCATTTCCGTGTTGTCCTGTGACGTTTGGGATTTAAATGGAATTTAGGACATCTGAAAAACAGTGCTAGGGTCGTTGTTTAGGAAATCTAAAAAAAAAAAAAAGGATTCAGAATTGGGAAGGGGAGTTAGGTGTTTAGGTCAAATTTGGAAAATTTCAAAATGGAAGGTTCGAAGATGCAAAGATCAAAACCTCAATTAAAATATATTTCAATTTTAAGGCATTACAAATTTGATACCCTCAACTTTAAGGCCTAAAAGTTCAAAAATTTTAATTTTCGATCCTTTAATCTTCTAACTTCGAAGTCTTTAAATGTATTAACAATCAACATAAAAGCATTCACAAGTTTCGATATGTTTGCAATTTAAAAATTGTAACTTCAATTTTTTTCAAAGCTTACACTTTTAGTGTTAAATAATTTTATTAAAATAATTTTTTATTCTTTCAACTCCAAAGGCTTTAAATTTAAAATCTTACAAAAATTAAAAATGTTAGAAGTTATTAAGTTTGTTTTTAAAAATTGAAGTTGAATTCTTTATAATTGAAATTTTCACAATTTTAATATTACCAATTTTGATGCTTGAACCTATCAATTTTTCAATTTTAAGTCTTGAAAATATTATAAACGTTATATCGATTTAAAAGTTGAATACAGTTAAATGGTATTTCTTCAAATTAAAGACTTCAAAATTTCAACTCTCAAAATTATATTCATAAATTTTGGATATCAAACATCAGATGTTTGTTCATTCTGAACATTTCAATGATTTAATTTTAAAAATTTCCGAATGTAAATACCGCGAAGTTTGAAGGTTGAACAAGCTTTGATATTTATTTTTGAAGTGACTACAAAAGATTCTCAATTTAACCCTAAAATTAATTTTCGTTCTAAAAATTTTCGGTTCTTAGACAACTCGATATAATCTTAAAAGTTTCAGTAAATACTTATTGATTCTTCGCGAATTTTCACTGATTTAAATAGCTAGAAATACGTCGCGGTTTTTAATAAAATTCCAGTCATTTAAATCGAGAGAGTTAAATATTTACAAATTCAAATATTTTGATGTTATTGATACTTCGCAGTTGAACGAATTGAAATTTAAATACTTTACTGTTGGAAGATTTTAAATTTAAATCCTTTGGTGCTAGAATAATTTGAAGAAGACTTTGAAATCAAAACAGGTTACATTTGTTGGGAATCAATTTTATTGTTTTTTTTTATATTTTGAAAACCTCAAAATTAACTTTCATTTAAAACTGACATTTCTTAGTATAATTAATTTGAAAATTTGTAATTGTAGATACTTTTTAAGAGGAAGACTTCAATTGATAATCCTATTTCCATCTGTATTAGCTCTTATAGCCATCAAGTTTATAAATCTGAATTCCATATATTTTGTTTATTATGCTAATTAATTCAATCAATCGGTATTCTACTGACGAATTAACGAGCTGTTGGCTTCCACACTCACGAAATAATAGTATTAGTAGATGAAATAGGTCGCTTAAAATTACAGATTCCTCTTACCTATATTTACGGACATTTCGATTGTTCCCATTCAGGGTTCCAACAGAATCTGGAAACCCTGGACAAATCCTAGAATTTGGAAAAAGGTGTCTGAAAATTATAATTGCTATTTCTTTTTCAAGATATAATTATTATCTTAGTATTTTTCTGCTTATTTTACAAATACAGATTGATAGGAATTAATTAAATTATGTTCTAACCATTTGAATGAGCGCAGTAAGCGTATCAACTGCTATTTTTTCACCATTACATACAAATCATTTTGTACTACATCAAAAAACTTTGTTTAGAATGAAATAATAGTCAAAAATACTTTTAAAATTTGCATTGATCAATGATTTTTTGTAAAGAACCGGCGGGAAGTATCTACATGCGTATTTTTTGAGCTGTTGTTAAAGTGCCTCATTTTTTATAATAATATGACATTTTTTTCCTTACAATAGCAGAAAAGTTAATAACAGTTTTGCAACGAATAAGCCTAAGTTGAAGGAAAAATGTCAATTTCATAAAATGATATTGCAAAAAGTCGTAAAATATCAATGTTTACAAAAAAAAAGAATAACAACATATTTTTGGCATTTCTTCCCTAAATTCTACCGCAGGGTCAAATTTGATGCAAAAAAATCGCAAAATTTCAGATAATGATTGTGTTCACCACATAATTTAAAATATTCAAAACAATAATATTTTTCTATATATTACTCAAATTTATTGAAATATGATAATGATTTTCGAACAAGTTTATAAGTATTTGCGCATTTTGAAATTTGTTGACTTTTTTGCACCAAGTTTGACCCTAGGGCAGAATCAAGGTACAAAATTATAAACATATCTTAACACTATTTAGTAAACTACTGTGGAGACTTGCCTTTATAATGAGCCCAATGTTTAACAATGTTAATTATTTTTAGAGTTAGTCCAATTTTTCGAAAACATATCTATTTGACGTTTTTTTTTT
>CAKNYM010048386.1:72439-142883 GCA_932195095.1 Andricus curvator | reverse complement strand
GTTGTTCAACTTTTAACCAATTCATTGAATTTTTAAACATAAAGTTCTAGTCTCAATGAAAAATGTAATAGTTTATATTTAAATAAAAAAAATCTTATATTAAGTCAAAAACAGTTGAATTTAACAAAAAAATCGAAAATAGAACAAAATGATTGAATCCTCAACCAAAACAGAATTATCTCCTTCCAAACAGTTGCATTTTTAACCAAAAAAAGATGGAGTTTCTACCAAAAGAGATGAATTTTCGAACTAAAAAGATTTTTTGTTCAAAAAAAAATAAAAAATGTCTACCAAATTGTTGAATTTTCAAGTCCAAAGGACAAATTTTCTACAAAGAAGTTGAATTTTCAACAAAAAAAGTTAATTTTTGATCAAATAGATGAACTTGCAACCAAGAAGATTAATTTTCTACAAAAAGAAAGAATGTTAACAAACAAATTATAATTCAGGCCTAAGAGATAAATTTTCAACTTGTACGAAGAATCTTTAACTGGAATAGTTAAATTTCCAGCGAAAAAATTAATTTTCAACCAAAAAAGAAAGCAACGGATTTTCAAGAAAATAGTTACATTTTCAACCAAACAGATGAACTTTCACCACAATGATGAATTTTCAACTGGGATAATTAAATTTTCAGTTAATAAATTATTTTTTAACCCATATAAAAATTAAAATTTAAAAAAAATAGTTACATTTTCATACAAGGAGATGAATTTTCAACTTAAATGATGAATCCTTTACCAAAAAAATCAATGTTTAACATAGTTGTTCAATTTTAAACCAACTAGTTGAATTTTCAAACAAAAAAGATTAATTCTCAGCGAAAATGTTTATAGTTGATATTTAAAGAAAAAAATATTTTTATTTTAAGTCAAAAACAGTTGAATTCAACCAAAAAAGACTCATTTTCAACAAAACAGCCGAATCCTCAACCAAATCAGATCAATTTTCTACCAAAATAGTTGAATTTTCAATAAAAAAAGATGAGATTTTTTCACTAAAAGAGATAAATTTTGAAACGATTAAGCCAAATTTTGAACCAAGAAGAAAAAAAAATTCCACTAAATTGTTGAATTTTCAAACCAAAATGATTAATTTTCTACAAAACAGTTTCATTTCCAAACCGAGAATATGAATTTTCAAAAAAAAAGTTATTTTTCAAACAAATAGAATTCTTAACGAAAAATATAATATTTGCCATTATTTCAACCGAAAAATAATTTGATTAGAAATCAATCACAGTTGAATTTAACCAAAAAAGACGAATTTTCAACAAAATAGCTGAATCCTCAACCGGAAGAAATTAATTTTCTACCCACAACTGACCCATAAACGAGCTATACAAAAAACACAAAGTAACTTCAAAGTAACTCAAATTGAGTTTAATGTTACTGAAAAAATCGTAACTAAGTTACGTTACAAGTTACTTTCTAAAACAGTAACGAACTTTGAACTTTGAAAATATGATGTGCCATTAATTTTAAATTTTATTTTACAATAAATTTCAATTAAAAATTCGAATAAGTTTATAAGGAAATAAAATACAAATTTTATATAATGTACCTACTTAACTATAATTATCTTTTTATTTTTAGACATGTATTGTGATTGCATGGAAAAAGAAAGGCGACAGTCTCAAAAAGTATTTAGAGCTCCCAAAAGACTTTCACAGGAATCGATAAAGTTGCCAAATATAATCGATACGAAAGTGGAACCACTTTTCAAATTTCCTGATGAATTATCTAATGTTCCGTCCTGCAAAAAATTCAAATCGAAAGATAAAAGCTCTGAATTTTCAAAGAAAAGAGAAAAAAAGGGTTCGTCAAAAAAATCATATACGGAACAGCGATTGAGGAGAGAGGAAGTTCGACGATACCTGATTCAATTAATCGTAAGACCAGAACTTTCTGAAGATGGAATTATTAATGGAGATAAGGATATTAATAAATACTACTATTATATTCAAAACGGAATCGATACCATTCACGTTACTCCTCTGGAAGAGAAAATAATAGCGAATATTATGATTTTAATTCCCAAAGAATTTCGTCACAGATTTCTAGAATTCGTGAATGATTTATTAAAGGAAGTCGAAAATGAATTCATTGTGACAATGAAGAAGTCAATTATTGAATTTGCAATTATAGATCCACTGGAAAGAGATATTTCTGAGGTTTTGATATAATTTTATTATGAAAAGAACTTACTACATTTTGTTTTTTATAGAATAATTTTTAATCCTAATTATTGAATCCATTTCAAATCAGGCAGGTTCTACAAATATGTTCTTTTTTAGAAGAAATTAGAGGCCGTCCATAGAACACGTTACCAATTTTTGGTAATCAATCAAGATTAATAAAAAATATTAAAATATCACACTTCAGAGACCAAAATGCTCTCAAAACCGGGGAAGTTATTCACAAAAATAGGGGAATAAATTCTTTCAAATCAAATTAATATAGATACCATATTGAATTCAATATGAAACGCTTTGAATTCCTAAGAATTTTTAACCAAAAAAGATAACTTTTCTACAGTAAAAGATGAATTTTCAATCCAAAAGAAAAAATATTCAACAAAACCGTTGAATTTTCTACCCAAAAAGATGAATTTTTAACAATATAGTTGAATTTTTAACAAAATGATTAAATTTTTAACAAAATAGTGGAATTTTTAACCGTATAGTTGAATTTCCTACCTAAAAAGATGCATTATGAATCAAATGGTCGAAATTTTAAACAAAAAATATTAAAATTTAATCAAAGACAGTTGCATTTAAACCAAATAGTTTAATTTTTAGGCCGAAAAGAGGAATTATTTGGAAGTTAATTTTTAACGAAAAAATATGACTTTTCTATTAAAAAATATGAGTTATCAACAAATAGATGAATTTTCTACCTAATAATTGAATTTTTAACTAAAAAGGTTTAAAATTTTAATTTTTAATAAAGGAAGACAAATTTTTAAGCAGTTGAACTAAACCAAAAAAGACGAATTTTTAAGAAAATAATTGAATCCTCAACCAAACGGATGGATTTTCAACAAATAACATTAATTTTCTACACAAAAATACGAACTTTTAACAAAGTACATGACTTTTATACTAAATAATTCAATTTTGAACTTACTAAGGCTACATTTTTCACAAAAAATGGAATAGATAAATTTTCAGATGAAAAATGATATTTTTAACCCAAGAAAACGAATTTTTAACAAAGTAGTTTAATTTTCAACCAAAGAGGTGAATCTTGAAAAAAATTAATTTTTAACAAAGTAGATCAACATTCAACCAAGTAGTTGAATTTTCAAACAAAGAAGATGAATTTTTTTGAACCACATTGTAGAATTTTGAAACCAAAAAGACCAATTTTTTACAAAAGAGATAATTTTCAATCAAATAGTTTACTTTTCTATCCAATTGTTGAATTTACAAGTAAAAAAGATTTAAAAAATTAATTTTTAACAAAGAAAGACGAATATTCAATCAATTGGATCCTCAACGAAACAGATGGATGTTGAACAAATAACAATTAATTTTCTACCCAAAAAGATTAACTTTTGACAAAGTACATGACTTTTATACCAAATAGTTCAATTTTAAACTCACAAAGGAAACATTTTACATCAAAAATGGAATAGTTACATTTTTAGATAAATTATTAATTTTAACGCAAAAAAACGAATTTTCAAGCAGAGGTGAATCTTCAATTTTTAGCAAAGAAGTTCCACGTTTCACCCTGTAGTTGAATTTTTAATTAAAGAAGATGAATTTTTAACTAAATCGTTAAAGTTTGAATAAAAAATATGAATCTTTGACCAAGAAGATTATGTTTCTACGAAAAAAGACGAGTTTTCAACAAAATACATGAATTTTGAACCAAACTGTTTAATTTTGAAACAAAGAAGACAAATTTTCTACAAAAGAGTTAATTTTCAATCGAATAGTTCAATTTTCTACCAAATTGTTAAATTTTTAACTACAGAAGTTTTCCAACATTAATTTTTAACAAAGAAAGACAATTTTTCAACCAGATGAACTGAAACAAAAAAGACGAATTTTCAAGAAAATAACTGAATCCTCAAACAAACGAATGGATTTTCAATAAATAACATTAATTTTTTACCCAAAAATAAGAACTTTTAACAAAATACATAACTTTCATACCAAATAGTTCAATTTTGAACTTATTAAGGAAACAGTTTACACCAAAAATGGAATGGTTAAATTTTCAGATAAAAAAATTAATTTTTAACTCAAAAAAAAGATTTTTCAACAAAGTAGTTTAAATTAGTAGTTTAAAGTAGTTATTTCAATTTTCAATCAAAGAAGATGAATTTTTAACCAAATACAGTCAAATTTTTAATCAAAAACATGAATCTTTCACCAAAAAAACTAGGTTTCTACCAAAAAGACAAATTTACAACAAAAGACATGAGTTTTCAACCAAATTGTTGAATTTTGAAACCAAAAAGAAAAATTTCTTGCATAAGAGTTGATTTTCAATGAAATAGTTTAATGTTTTACAAAAATGTAGAATTTATAAGTAAAAAATACGAGTTTTCTATACATAACAGTCGAATTTTCAATCCGAAAAAATGAATTCTCTATAAAAAATGAAATTTTTGATATTTCAAGCTGAAAGAGTTTTCATTTGAAATAAAAAATAGTGCATTTCTAACACAAAAGATGAATTTTAAAAATATTGGTCGAATCTTTAGCCAATGTAGATTAGTTTTTATTCAAACAGTTGCATTTTTAACCAAGAAGGATGAATTTTCTAACAAAAAGACTAATTTTCAATAAAAAATAGAATAGTTACATTTTCAGTTAAAAAAAAATTAATTCTCAATCAGTTGAATTAAAAAAAGAAAATTCTCAACGAAAAATGTAATACGTGATATTATTCAACTACAAAAGAGTTTAATTTTAATTCAAAACAGTTGAATTCAACTAGAAATATCAATTTTAAACGAAATGGTTAAATTTTCAAGCAGAGAGATGAATTTTGAATTAAAATGATGAATCTTAAAAATATGAATTTTGAACAAAAGGGATCAACATTCAACTGAATAGTTGAATTTTCAACCAAGGCCATGCATTTTTAATTGAGAAGATTATTTTTCTACCAAGAAAGATCAATTTTCAATAAAATACATGAGTTTAAAACAAATAGTTGAATATTCAACTAAAAACATAGATTTTTAACCAAGATGTTGCATTTTTAACTAAAAACGATAATTTTTCAACCAAAAATGGAATAGTTAAATTTTCAGTTAATAAAATTAATTTTCAGTGAAATAGTTAAATTTTCAACCGCAGAGATGAATCTGCAATAAAGAAATGACCTTTTTACAAAGTATACGAACTTTCAACCAAGTAGTTAAATTTTTGACCACAAAAATGATTTAGTCCGCATGAAGCCTATATGATGTCTTTCTGAATTAGCAGAAATTAAAAAAAATATTGGAAAAATAAAAAAGAAGGGTGTTTGCAAAAAATCTTCTTTATTCTTTTCGTCGAATTTGGAAAACATGAAAATTAGATTTTCTGTAAAACACACCTCTATTTTTTTTTAAATATTTTTTAAAGTTTCGGCTCATACAAGAAAGTCACCCTATGAGCTTGAAGCGGGTTAAAATATTTTTGTGGCCGAAAGAATTTTTTTTCCTGAAAATATAAGTGCCGAATTTTTTTTATAAATGATGCAAGATATCACAAGAAAGCAAAAGGTAGCTTTTGATAAAATTTTCTAGAGGTGCAAATTTTTATCTAGAAATTTTTTGTACCTTTCGTTGTTTCCGAGAAAAATGCAAAAATTCATTAAAAAAAAAAATATCCCGGCGACAAAAAAAAGTTTATCTCACATAAAACACACAGAATATCTTCTTTACAGAAGAGCAAATTGAAAAAACATAAATGTGGGTTTTCTGTGAAAATCTACTTTATATTTTTTTTCAAATTTCCCGATGGATTTCAAAAGAGGACGGTAAAATTCACCAGAATCTGATAAGAAAATTAGAACATCTAAATGATATAAAAAACTATAGAATTTCAAGAAAGAATTTGTATTTTTTCTTAAATAGACGTCAAAAATCAAATACTCGTAACTTTGTGGAAAATTTTTTTTCCTAAATTGGAAAAATACGTGTTGTTCAATTTCCTCTAAAAAAACAAGTTGAAATGTAGAGTCTGCCTTATTTGAAATGGATTCGATCTAATCTTTCTTGACTCCAGGCAAGTCTTACAAAAGAAAAAGCTGAGATAAAGAAATTTTTGTGTCACAATATGAAAATTTTTCGAGAGAATCGAGTTAAGATGTATAAAAATTTGCATTTGATAAATCCGTCTATGCGACAGACCCTCGATAGCTGGAGTCGCAATTATCGGTATGCTCCTCTCAGCAATTCAAAAGAATATTTTATGCCTTGAAGCAATCTTTCATCTTTTATTTTCTTTTTTATAGAAATTTCCGCTTGATCGATCTGAAGGAAATCGTGAAGCACACTCAGAGTTGGAATTTGTTGGATTTTCAAAAAATAATCATCCATCAAATCAACGTTGCGAGAGGAAATCTTGCAACAACCTGGTTCAGTGGAATTCAGAATATTTTCTTTATGGTATTTAAAAATATTATTGCTAAAATTTTAATCAATTTTCAATCAGCGATTTTTTTAATTAAAAAAATATATAGCTTTTATATGATTTTGAGAATCAAGATAATATTACTGATGATGTCATTTCAAATAATAACCAAATAAATTTATGTAAAGAGTTTTGTTTTGCAACTGAATTTTTCCTTGCTATGGTTTCTTATCGATTTTTTAAAAAATGGTTGAATTTTAGTTAGCCATGGCTTATCTTTTTGGGGAAGACATTCCCTACAGCTTTACTGTATCCAATTTTGAAAATAAGTTAATAATCTTAAAGATTTCAGCCAATGAAAAATGTATTCTAAAAATTGAAAACAGTGGAGTTGAGGGGCTGATAGCAAAAGCGGAGTAGAAAAGTCGTCGGAGCAAAAACGAGTTAAGAACAATGCGGGCAAAAACGAGTTAAAAAGAAACAAGAATACGAGGATTTTATTGTATATTATAACATAAAAGTGTAATACAATGATAGATTATGATATAATCTACCGTACTATTATATCGTTCTATTACAATATACGATACAATCTTCGTTATTCTTGTTTCTTGTTAACTCGTTTTTGCCCGTATTGTTCTTAACTCGTTTTTGCTCCGACGATTTTTCTACTCCGCTTTTGCTATCAGCCCCTCAGTTGTGAACAAGGTTTTCCCCTAAAAAATAATCCATCATTTACAATCGGAAAATCTTAAGAAGCGATAGTTAGAACACGTTCGATTGCACAAAAAATTGTTTAAATAAATGTTAAAATTTTTTTTTTCATTATAAATAATGCTTTTTATTTGGAATGACTTATCTATTTTCAAATTTAAACCCTTTGAGAGTTTAAAAAAATTTATTTTGGCGACCTCCAAATTTAAATTGTTTATAACTTTAATGGCTTTAATTTCAAATTCTTATAGTATTTATGACAAAAAATAAAAATAGTTCTGTTTGAAATAAATAAACAATAAATATTTAAAATTTAGATTGGTTAAATTTCAAATACTTGGAAAAGATAAAGGTAAAGGTAAATTGAGAAATATTAAGTTGCTCAATTTTCAACATTTTCAATTTGATTTTATATTTTAATTTGAAGATTTTAATTATTTGAATGTTTGGAAATTTATTAACTTTTCTTCAATTCAATCCAGTTTATTCTCTCATGTACAGTGTCTACTGTATACTCTTATTAAATTATGAATTTTATAATTGACACTGTCGATTTGAAATTATTTCAATTTAAAAGT
The DNA here is from genome assembly GCA_932195095.1 of Andricus curvator. Classification (NCBI taxonomy): domain Eukaryota; kingdom Metazoa; phylum Arthropoda; class Insecta; order Hymenoptera; family Cynipidae; genus Andricus; species Andricus curvator. Next base: position 135,008 of record CAKNYM010048386.1, on the reverse strand, counting down.
TTTTGATTTCCCCATTAAAATATTCTATGTTTGAAAATTATTAAGGTCCTGGAAATCACATCTGAACAGTTGTACAAAATTATTATGATGTTATAATATTAAATGTTTTCTCAATTTATAATTATTAATGGTTATTAATGCTTCGACTTGACTATTTTTAAATTTAAACTCTTTAAAACTGAAAAAAATTTATTTTGATGACCTCCAAATTAAGATTGACTTGATTTTTTAATTTAAAAAGTTTAATCATTTGAATTTTTGGAAATTTAATCTCTTTTATTCAATTCAATTCAGTTTATTCTCTCATGTTTTTAAATTTGACGATATCGATTTAAAATTACCTGATTTAAAAAGTTTAATTCCCTCCATTTAAATATTCTATTTTTGAAAAATATTAAGGCCCTAGAAATCACATCTGAAAAGTTGTACAAAATTATTATTATTATGTTATAATGATAAATGCTTTGTCAATTTATATGTGTTAATGGTTACTATTAGGCGTCGACTTGACTATTTAAAAAATTTAACCGTTTAAAATAAAAATAAAATTATTTTGACGACCTCCAAATTAAAATAGTTTATAACTTTAATGGCTTCAATTTTAAATTCTTAAGTTTGTCACGACTTCACATTTAAATTTTTTCAACTTTAAAATTCACATTTAAAATTGTTCAATTTGAAATTTAAAAATACCGAATGGTACAAATTTAGAATTGTTAAATTTTAAATACTTGGAAAAGATTTTACTGCCAAATTTATAATACATATAATCTAAAAAATGTCAATTTCTACTACTTTAAAATTCAAGGGGCCTAATTTTTAATATGTGATTTTGAAATTGAGAAATTTTAAGCTGTTCAATTTTTAACATTTTCAATGGGACTTGATTTTTTAATTTGAAGATTTTAATCGTTTGAATTATTGGAAGTTTATTCTTTTTTATTCAATTTGATTAAGTTTATTCTCTCATGTATACTTTTATTAAATTTTGAGTTTCAAAATTGACGCTATCGATTTTAAATTATTTGATTTAAAAATTTTGATTCCCCCCATATAAATATTGTATTTTTGAAAAATATTAAGGTGCTGGAAATCACATCTGAAAAATTGTACAAAATTGTTATAATGTCATAATAATAAATGCTTTGTCAATTTATATGTGTTAATGGTTATTAGGCGTCGACTTGACTATTTAAAAAATTTAACCGTTTAAAATAAAAAATAAATTTATTTTGACGACCTCCAAATTAAAATGGTTTATAACTTTAATGGCTTCAATTTTAAATTCATAAATTTGTCACGACTTCACATTTAAAATTGTTCAATTTGAAATTTAAAAAGAACGAATATTAAAAATTTAGAATTGTTAAATTTTAAATACTTGGAAAAGATTTTACTGCCACATTTATAACACATATAATCTAAAAAAATGTCAATTTCTACTACTTTAAAATTCAAGCGGCTTAATTTTTAATATGTGATTTTGAAATTGAAAAATTTGAAGCTTCTCAATTTTCAACTTTTTTAATTTGACCAGATTTTTTAATTTGAAAATTTGAGTCATTGGAAATTTAGTCTCTTTTATTTTATTCAGTTTATTCTATCATGTATACTTTTATTAAATTTTGAATTTCAAAATTGACGCTATCGATTTTAAATTATTTGATTAAAAAATTTGCATTCCTCCCATTTGAATATTCTATTTTTGAAAAATATTAAGGTGCTGGAAATCACATCTTAAAAATTGTACAAAATTGTTATAATGTTATAATGATGAATGCTTTTCATTTATATTTATTGAAGATTATTAATTCTTCACTTGACTATTTTTAAATTTAAACCCATTAAAACTTGAAAAATTGTATTTTGACGACCTCCAAATTAAAATTGTTTATAACTTTAATGGCTTCAACGTCAAATTCTTACAGTATTCATGACTAAAAATGACTAAAAATAAAAATAATTCCATTCGAAATAAAAAAAAGGATATTTAAAATTTAGATTGGTTAAATTTTAAATGTTTGGAAAAAATGAAGGTAAAGGTAAATTGAAAAATTTCGAGTTGCTCAATTTTCAACATTTTTAATTTGATTTAATTTTTTATTTTAAAGATTTTAATCCTTTAATTATTGGAAATTTAATCTATTTTCTTCAAAACAATCCCGTTTATTCTCTCTTTGCAGTGTATCAAAGATTGAATCTTGAATTTTAAAATTGACGCTATCGATTTAATATTTTCTAATTTAAAAATGTTGATTCCTCCGATTCAAATATTCTTAAAAAAAAAAATATTATGGTGCTGAAAATCATATCTGAAAAGTTGTAACTACAAAATTGTTATATGTAATGTTATTAATTTTTTTTACAAATGGGTTAGTTTCCCTAACAAAGTCAGTATCCAGAAAGACAAAATTCGGATCGTCAAAATAATAAAAATTCAAAATATCCATTTATTTAGGAAAAAAAAATGATGGCAAAATCACTCATGAAATATTTGAAATGTAAATATCTGGCCCATTAGCTCAGTTGGTTAGAGCGTCGTGCTAATAACGCGAAGGCCGCGGGTTCGATCCCCCCATGGGCCAAATTTTTTTTTTATTTGAAAACTGTTTTGATGTGAATAATTATATGATTTCTGAGGAAAATATACAAAAAATCGCTTATTGAAAATATATTTTTAATAATTTTGATAGAAAAGCCATTTCAAAGAAGACCGCGTCTAGGTTCACCCAAATTCGGTAAGCGTAGACGAAATATGTCCTATAAAAAATGTCAATATTTTGTTAATTTATCTATAGTAAATTATTTTTAAGGCAGGCACATTTACTTCTTATGAAAACATCGCATTATTAAAATAATAATGAAAAAAGACCATTGACGCCTCTTTGAATTCTAGGTACTACGACTTCACCATTTCCAATTTAAAAAATGTAATTAGTGAAAAATATGGCTAAATGTTTGTAAAAAAATGTTGATAATTTTTTTAAATTATTTCAGCCACCAAAAGGAAGGAAATCTTTGCACTAACGAAATTATCAATAATTCATTAAAATCACATGATTAAAAAAATTGATATACAACGATATAAGAAAAGATTGGACAGGAATTAAAATATTTATATAAAATAGATTTTTTTATATATTCTAAACTTTGTTCATAAATAGCAATCTTTCTCTGCTGACAGCACGATAAAAAATTTGTTTCCAAGATTTTGTCTTTTCGTCGACAAATCTATTAAATTCTGAACATTTGATTTTTTAATTATTTAATATTGATGGTTAAAATTGAATTCACTCAAAGTCTTTCTTCTGACTAACACACAGGAAAAAATTTGAATTAAGGAACTCGGTGTTATTTTAAGACAAAGAGGTCTTGCTTAAATCCAAAAAATAGGTTTACGGTCTTCTTTTAAGACAAAAAGTAGGCTTAAACCTAGCATTAAGACAAAATAAAGGCTTAAATTAGGATGTAACAAAAACAAGGTTTTTTTTCTGTGTATGTTATGTACTCTAATGCTAAATTTACTGTTTGTCATATAGAATAACAAAAGAAATCTCGTGCCAAGTCCTCTGGAAGAAAAGTTGTTTAAAAGATTTTACGACTGCGTGGGAAAGCTCATGGAATTTCAGCTTTTATCCGCCTGCAAGCATACGCTTAAGGACTTTATGGGATATATTTGTGAGACAGATGTAAGCCTGTATAACAAGTTTTTATTACCTTCTGTGACTTTCGCAATTAAAACTTCACGTTTTAGTTTTCTATAACTTAATCTTCTTTTGCTTCAACTGTGAACAAACGTTCCATCTTTAAAATACAGTTTAATACTCTCTTAAATTTGAATCAGTGAGAGTTAAAATTGCCCTAATAGATTGTGAAAATCCGACCTGGCCATAAAATATACAAAAATTAAAAGAATTCACTGTTAAAAAAATCTGATCGAAATTTAATATACATGTGAGTAAAGTCATTTGCATATACCGTACATTAATTTTAATATACCATCATGTTGTAAAATTAATATACATGTATATTAAAGTCGGTAAAACAGAGTGCGTGAAAACAACAAGTTCTTTGATGCCTTCAGATCCTGTCAAATATTAAAAAATAAAGGAATAAGCTTGAATTCGTCGACTTAATTCCTTTTTACAATTAAAGTGCAACGTACGGGTGGAATTTTTTCTAAGATTCGCTGTGAATGTTAGAATTTTAACGTGAGTACAGGTGCTTGGAGGTTAGGTTTCTTAATTATTTGTTTAATTGAACTTTTCTCTTAAAAACCAGTGTAATTTATATTTATCTAGGAGAAAATATTATGTTTGATTATTTATAATTGAAAATTGCTGTCAAAATTGTTTTTAAATTGTGTAAAGTGCAAATATCTAACTTTTCTGATAAATGATCAATATGCGGTATATGAAATTTAATAAAATAGTCTCTTAATGGCGATTTCGTATACCTATATTTTAGATTTAATATACAAATGTATATTAAATGTATATTAAAATTGCAAACATTTTTAACAGTGTTCTTCTTTCGAAACCCGACAGAAAATTTAGAAAAAGGTTCGAAATGAATAAAGTAGCGGCGGTTTTTCTGGAAATATTAAAATTCGATTTTCTCAAAAAACCCACAATCATATTTTTTGCTAATTTTTGGTTGAATTTGAACTTTCATGAGGAAGATGTCTTGTTAGTTTTATGGGGGCTGAATAATTTTGGTTGCAAGAATTTTTTTTCGTAAAGTCCAAAAAAATATAATAATACAATAAAAAAATGTTCACATAAAAGTTAGCATGCCTAAAAAAGTTCTATGAAAAATACTTAACGCTTTTTTGCAATATCTTGCATCGTTTACGAGAAAAATTAGAAAATTATATTTTTACGAAAAAAATACTTTAAGTTTTAACCAAATGGTTCAATTTAAACCAAAAATATGAATTTTTAATAAACAAGTTCATTTTCAACGCTATGGTTTAATTTCATTAAAAAATTTTTGAATCCACAACCAAAACTGATTAATTTAGAACCATACAGTTGCATTTTTAACCAAAAAGGATGAATTTTGAGCCAAGAAGATTGATTTTGGAAAACAAAAAATTTCAACAATATAGTTACATTTGTAACCAAAGAGATGAATCTTTAACTAAAATGATAAATTATTTAAAAAATTAATTTTCAACAAAAGAGTTTAACCCAAAAGATGATTTTTTAACACGGAAGATTAATTTTATAAAATTGGAATAGTTAAATTTTCAACCAAGAAGGTGAATCTTAAAAAATATGCATTTTTAACAAACTAACTTTCAACCAAATATTTGAATTTTTAACTAAAAAAGATTAATTTTAAACCAAATAGTTAAATTCTCAAACAAAAAGATCAATTTTCTTGCAAGAAGATCAATGTTTTACGAAAAAACACGAATTTTCAACAAAATATATTAATTTTCAATATAATTGTTGAATTTTAAAGCCAAAGGGACGAATTATCTACAAAACGTTTGAATTTTCAACCCAAAAATATGATTTTTTAACAAAAAAATTAATTTTCTACCAAAAAGTTAAATTTTTTATAAAAATAGTTGAATTTTAATAAAAAAGCTAATTTTCAACTGAACAGTTTAATTTTTCCGAAAAAGACGAATTTTTAACAAAATACATAAACTTTCAAATAGAAAAGATCAATTTTCAGTACAAAATATCAATTTGCATCCAAAAATGACATAGTTACGTTGTTAGTTATACAAATAAATTCTCAAACAAAAAGAAAAAACAATTTTCAACAAAAGAGTTTAACCCAAAGATGATTTTTTAACCTGCAAGTACAATTTTCTAAAAATGCAATAGTTAAATTTTCAATCAAGTAAATCTTAAAAAATCTGCCCGCCTCGCGGGCACATTCTCATCGCGCGCTTCGCGCGCGGCTTGCTTCGCTCGCAAGTTTGAGCGCGCCTAGGGCGCGCGACCTTTGGATCTCGCGCTTCGCGCTCGATCATATATTTATCTCGCGCTTCGCGCTCGATTATGTATTCACCTCGCGCTACGCGCTCGGGCGTATTTACATCGCGCTTTACGCTCGGCTCCTCTAGATTTTTGAACTTCGTGTTCGACTTGGATGAAAAGAAAAAGTTTGTTTGCAAATCTTATAAAATTATCAAAACCTCTACATATTAAGTGATTGTTAAATTTGTTTTTATTTTAGACTGAAAAGGAACTTTATTTACTCATGGTTCTATCGACCTTAAGGAACACATTCTCATCCAGACACTCGCGCTTCGCGCTCGATATTTCATTTGAAAATCATTTGAACCTTGCGTTTCACGCTCGGTTCTGTGCACCGTATGATAGAAACAAAAAAGTTTGAGCGCACTTACGGCGTGCGATTTGGTCGTCGCGTTTCGCGCTCCGAAATACACTGATCGCGCACTTTGCGCTTCGTGTTATATGTTCTTCATATACAAATTACTAAATTTGTATTTGATTTCAAATGAAAAGTAATGATATAATTTAGGCGACAAATTTTATTAGTTAACATTTTATTTTAGCTTGTACCGTTTATCAAAAAAGTTAATTTTTTTTATTTTGAATATATTCTTACAACAAAAATTGATTACAGGTTTGTAAGTCTTTTTTGAATGCACAATTTTTGTTCATTTATCTGTTTTCGTACCTTGCATTGTTTTCAAAAATTTGATTTTTTTTACTGTCAATGTTATTTTCACGAATAAAACTCAAACTACGCATCCTATCAAAACATGATTCACAACAAATTTGTACCTCTTCCTTGGATGAACAAATTTTGCTTTGGTCATTTTTTTCGTAGCTCGTATTATTCGTCTAAAAATTTGATTTTTCTATTTTCAATGCTGTTTTTTACGAATAAAACAAAAACTACGCGTCATATCAAAAAGTGAATGATAAGAAATTTGTAGATCTTTTTTGGGTGCACAATTTTGGTGGGATGATCTTTTCTCGTATCTTGCATAGTTTGACAGCAAAATGGAATTTTTGATTTTTGATTATTTTTTTGTGCGATCAAAATTTGAATTTTTTATTTTTCAAAAAATTCAAAAAGTTGTCATGAAAATATTATAGGGTGTTCAAGAAGCAATGTTTTTCTCCTCTTGACTTTTTTTCATATCGTGCGTTTTTCGACTTAAAATGTTTATTTTCGTTTGTTTTTGGGAATTTTGAAAATGCTATAACTCCAGTAATTTTTTTTTTATCACGAAAAGTCATAAGAATATTTTGTTCGTCATTTTGCGTACTACTAATAACCGTAAATAGAATTTTCAAATCTTCAAAAAAAGTGGTCTCAAAAATTTTCAAAATGTGCTCACTTTTTGAATTTTCATCCAAAATAGCTGGTTAACGAAATCGTTCTCTTTTTTTAGGCCATAAAAAATTGTGCCAAAGCTCAATCAAATCTGATCATTTTTTCGAAAGTTATCGTGGCTACAGTCAGACAGACAGACAGACTACAGACTACAGACAGACAGACACCTTGGTAAAAATCGTTTTTTCTATCTCAGGGGGTCTCAAAACGTGGAGATCTGATGAAAACCGACTATGTCAAATTTTACATAAAACCAATACCTTCTCATTAGAATGAGAATGTAAAAAATATGCATCTTAAACAAAAAAGTTTAACTTTCAACCAAGCAGTTTAATTTTTAACAAAAAAAGATTAATTTTCAACAAAACTGTTTTATATTAAAGCCACAAGAGCGAATTATTATCTACAAAACGACTGAATTTTCAACCAGAAAATATGATTTTTTTACAAAAAATTTTATTTTCTACCAAAAAGTTAAATTTTCATCAAAGTAGTTTAATTTTTATCAAAAAAGTTAATTTTCAATCGAACAGTTTAATCTTCTGCCAAATTGTTAAATCCTCAACTAAACTAGATTAATTTAGACCCAAACAGTTGCATTTTTAATCAAAGAGGATGAATTTTCATGCAAAAAGATTAATTTCCGACGAAAAAATACGATTTTTTCAACAAAATACATTAAAAATTAAAGTTTAAAAATTAATTACTTTAATTAAAAATTAAAATTAAATTAATTAATTAAAAATTAAGTAACTAGAAAAGATCAATTTTCAATAAAAAATGTCAATTTCAAACCAAAGAAGGAATATTTACATTGATAGTTAAAAAATTAATTCTCATTTCCAACAAAATAGTTACATTTTGATAAAAGAGATAAATTTTCAACCAAAACGATGAATCTTAAAAAAAATCAATTTTAAACAAAAGAGTTAAACCCAAAAGATGATTTTTTAACCCAGAAGACTAATTTTCTAAAAATGGAATAGTAAAATAATTTTCAACTAAGGAGATCAATCTATAACCAAAGAAATGCATTTTCAACAAAGTATTTCAACCGTAAACCAAGTAGCTGAATTCTGACCAAAAAAGATGTGTTTTTAACAAAAGCGTTGCATTTTCAACAAAATAATACAATTTTCAAGCAAATATTAGAATTTTAACCAGACGTGATGAATTCCGAACGAAAAATATAATAGTAGACTTTTCGACTAAAATTAGTTGATTTTTCTTCTTGGGTTCTATTAATTCAGTTCGAATTTAAGCAAAAAAAAATGGATTCGGTCAATGATTTTTGTGTAATTGTTTAAATAATTGAATAAACCTTAATAAATGGTCCTGTAATATCCTTTATAGCAAATCAGATTTAAATCTTGTCAAGTCAAAAAGACGAATTTTCAATCCAAAAAAATATGAATTTTTAACAAAAAAGTTATTTTACGGCCTAATAGTTAAATTTTCAACTAAAATGATGAATCTTTAACCCAAAAATAATAATTTGTTACAAAGTAGTTCAACTTTAAACCATGAACCAAAGCAATGAATGTTCAACAAAACATGTAATAGTTAATATTTAAAAATATATTTTTTAATATTAAATGAAAAACAGTTGAATTCAACCAAAAAAGACGAATTTTTAACAAAATAGTTAAATACCCACAAAAAACATATCAATTTCAACCAAGCAGCTGAATTTTCAACCAAAAAGGATGATTTTTCAAATAAGAAGATTAATTTTCTACCAAAAAAAGACAAATTTTCAAGAAAAGAGATGAATTTTCAAAATGGAAAGATCAATTTTCAATTTAAATTATCAATTTTTAAGCAAAAATGGAATAGTTATATTTTCAGTGAAGAAAATTAATTCACAACAACAAAAAGTGAATTTCTAGCAAAATAGATAATAATGAATCTTCAACAAAAGAAATGAATTTTCAACGAGAGAGTTCAACATTCAACCAAAGAGTTGAATTTTTTACCAAAATGTTGATTTTTTAACCTAGAAGATTAATTTTCTATAAAAAAGATGAATATTATCAACAGAATGCATAAATTTTCAAACAGGTGTATGAATTTTCAACTAAAAAATGTGAATTTTGAACAAAAAATGGAATAGTTAAATTTTCAGTTAAAAAAATTAATTTTCAACCAAAAATAACACGAATTTTCAACAAAATAGTTGAATTTTCAACCTAAGAGATGAATCTTCAATGAAAAACATGAAGTTTTAACAAAGTAGTTCAACTTTCAACCAAGTAGTTCAATTTTTGACCCAAAAAGAGGACTTTTTAACAAAATAGTTGCATTTTCAACAAAATAGTCAAATTTTCAACCAAAAAGTAAAATTTCCAACAAATAAGAAAAATATAATGGTAGACTTTTTAATCCAAAAAATATTAACTTTTAACCAAGAGTAGTTGGATTTTCTTAGTGGGTTTTATTAATTCAGTTCAAATTTAGCGAAAAAAAAACGAACAAGATGTAAATTTCTTAAAAAACAGGTGAAAAAATAAGAATTTTCAAAAGAAGGGGAAAATTGTTTCTTGACGGCCCCGAATTTGTTTAGTTAATCTGCCGTCAAAGTTAATCTTTGAATTTTATCAATGGTCCACGAGGGTGGTCCACACATTTTTTTTTCGAATTTTTATGCGGACACCCCAGAAATTTGTTCGAATCCACACAAAAATAAATCCATTTTTTTTTGTTTTGAAAAAAATGATATTTAGGGGTGCCGCAAGCCCCATGAAGTTTAACATGTATTTCCCATAAGAAAAAAATACGTTTTTGTAAATCTTATTCAGAATCCTCAATATTATCTCAATCGAGTTGAAACTCAACATTTCTCTTCACAATTAGCCATAGAATACGAATAATATATCACTTCTCAAATACCAATACCATAAGTCTGTTTTATAGGGTCCCAAAGAAACCCCATAAGTGAAAAAATGGGTTTTGCGAGTTTTTCGCGGTAATTATGACTTTTTTGCGGGGTTTTTTCAGTGAAAATTATGTCTGGCACATGAAAGACCATTTCATACTGATGATTAGATGTTCACATCAATTGTTAACACAATTTATTATTGTTTTTAGCAATTTTCTCACTCTCTTAAAATGAACCAGTGAAATCTCACTGATTTCCAGTGAAATCTCACTGGTTAAAATAGCCAGAAGTGTGTCACTGACAATCAGTGAGCATTCACTGGTTCATTCAGTGAAGTTCCGACACTGGTTTAATCAGTGAGGTTCACTGGTTTCTCAGTACCAGTAGTCACCTGGTCGTACGCCTTGTCGCCTGTCAGCTGTTTAGGTATGGCACTTATCATTCATCGCACTTTTGTGGTAAGAGTTGTAAAATTAAATTTTAAAAACCTCACTTTATCCTCACAACAATAAATGAAGGCCGGGCTGCAATATAATGGGATATAATATGTTGCGCCTGATTGTGGAAAGACCCGTCGTTATGTTAACGTGTCGCGTTGCTCAAAGTCAAACCCATGGCCAGGGACCTCCCACTATCAAGCGAAAGATATTATATCCCCTGCTCATTGCAGACAGGCACCAAATATTTATAAAACAAACACTTGTACACAATAAGATTCGTTTTCACTCGAGAAATGCCAAAGACCTGACCGACGACGCGCGCGTACCAGACGACTGGAGGTTCATGTCTTGCCCGCGTGGAGCGCTATATCACTGGTTCAATCTATCATTTGGCGTAACTGGTAGAATCAGTAGCGCTATTTTAGCTGAATCTCTTACTGGTTCGTCCAGTCAAAGTGGAAAAATCACTGGTTCACCAGTGATAATTCAAAATACTGATTCAACCAGTGACAATTTCACTGGTTCAGTTTAAGAGAGCATAGAATGGAGTTAGAAAGACGCGGTTTTTTCACAAATTTTCCATTTTTTGTCCAATTTTCAATTAGAGAGAAGTGATAGTTCATCAATGGTAACAAAAGTGATTGTTTGAACAATTCATTATTAATGTTAATAATATTCTATTAGAAAAATGCTACAAAATTGCAGTTTAAAAAAAATCACTTTTAGTCAAATTTTCAATTAAGATAAGTTAAGCAATTAATTAGAGTCAAGAAAATTAATTGTTCAAACAATTTTTTATAATTATTAATAATATTATATTTGAATAATGCTTGAAAGATGCGTTTTTTTTTTAATTTCTGGCTTTTTATCAAATTTTCATTTGGAGTGAAGTAATAATGAATTTCAGTTAACAAATAATTGTTTAAACAATTTATTATCATTAATAATATTCTCTTTGCTTAATTGTCAGAATGTTGCGGTTTTTTCTGTTTATGACTATCTGCGGTTTTTCGGCAATTTTTACCTTTCTGTCCTTGTTTCACTCAGTGAAGTGATAATTAACTAATGTTAACAAAAAAGTTGTTTAAACAATTATTTTTGCTAAATCTAATCAATTATTAAGTCACGCCTAGTGAAAAATAGACAAACAGTTGAAAATTTCAGAAAAAACCGCAACATTCTACCAATTAAGCAAAGAGAATATTATTAACAATGATAATAAATTGTTTGAACAATTATTTTGTTAACTTGAATTCATTATTACTTCACTCCAATTGAAAATTGGACAAAAAGCCAGACATTTCAGAAAAAGACCGCATCTTTCTAGCATTATTCAAATATAATATTAATAATAGTAATAACAAATTGTTTAAACAATTAATTTTCTTGACTCTAGTAAATTATTCAACATATTTTAATTGAAAATTTGACTAGATGTGAATTTTTTTTAAACTGCAATTTTGTAGCATTTTTCTAAGAGAATATTATTAACATTAATATTAAATTGTTTAAACAATTACTCCTGTTAACATTTATCAACTGTCACTTTCCTCTAATTGAAAATTGGACAAGTGGAAAATTTTTGAAAAACCCGCGTCTTTCTAACACCATTCTATGAGAAAATTGCTAAAAACAATAATAAATTGTTTAAACAATTCATGTGAACATCTAATTATCAGTATGAAGTAATCTTTTATGTGGCAGAAAAAATGTTCATTAAAAAAACCGCAAAAAAAGTCATAATTACCGCGAAAAACTCGCAAAATCCATTTTTTCACTTATGGGGTTTCTTTGGGACCCTATAAAACAGACTTATGATATTCAAAAAGTGATATTTTATTCGTATTCTACGGCTGGTTGGGAAGAGAAATGTTGAGATTCAATTCGATTGAGATAATATTGATGATTCTGAATAAGATTTACATAAACATATTTTTTTCTTATGGGAAATACGTGTTAAACTTCATGGGGCTTGCGGCACTTCTGAATATCATTTTTTTTTAACAAAAAAAATTATTTATTTTTCTGTAGATTCAAACAAATTTCTGGGGTGTACCCATAAAAAATAAAAAATAAAAATTTCCAATGCATTTTTGGACCACCCTAATAGGGCACAATAGGGGATATAGGGTCTGGTCTGTGAAGTCTGTCATAATCACTCTCAGACGTTCGAAATTGGTTTCAATAGAAGTCGGGGTAAATAATTAGGTCAATACATAAAGATTTATTGATCTAAACTACCCCTGATGACATCTGGCCACCCTTGAGAAAAATATCAAGTCCTATTCGTCCTAATAGATTGTGGAAATCTGAACTGGTCCTAAAATATGACTCCCTAAAGAACATATCAAAAATTAAAAAAATTGTATATAAGGAAACCTCCCTGCTAAAAAAAAGGTAACTACGAGAAAAGCCGTCAAAATTGCCCAAAAAGATTGTGGACAACCGAACTGGTCTGAAAATATGTATTTTGACTAATCAAACAACGTATGAAACAATAAAAAAATTTTCCTTAATAGATTGTGACGTATTTTAAGACCAGCTTGAATTTTCACAATCTATAAACAGGAGAGCTTGCATGAAAAAATGCATGGACGTGAAGGAAGCTAGAGAAGTATGCCAGGACAGAAAAGCGTGGCGAAAAATAGTTTGTAAGGAGAGTGCAAGTAGAGTGAATGGCGCCTGCAACAATTGACCTGGGATACTAATGGGCCCGAGTGGGGAACCTCACATAACAACCTTGTGAGGCTCTTCACTTGGGGTGATCGCTAGAAAGATTGATCAGCAACCTGGGTCGGAGCAGTGTTGCGGAACGATAATGGTATAATAATAATAATAATAATATTAGGCCAATTCATTTTCTCCGGCTTGAAAGTCAACTGTTTTCGAATTTTTCGACTTTTTAGCTTCAAAACTGAACTATTTTGTTAGAAATTCGTTCTTTTTCGTTGAACTCAACGGGTTGATAATTAGTTTTTTGTTGTTGAAAATTAGTTTTTTAAACTGAAAATTAAACTATTCCATTTTTGGTTGTAAACTTCTCTTTTTTAGATGAAAATTCAACTATTTCGTTGTAAATTCATGTATTTTACTGAAAATTCGTTTATTGGTAGAAAATTAATCTTCCTAGTTGAAAATTCATCTTTGTACGGTAAAACTTCAGCTATTTGGTAAAAATAGAAATATTATGTGGGAAGTGGTAATTATATTGCTGAAAATTCAACTATTTTATTACAGTCATCTTTTTTGGTCGAAATTTCAACTGTTTTGTTGAAAATTCATCCTTTTAGATTGAAAATTTATCCTTCATGGTAGAGAAGTCCTCGATAATGTATAGAATGCCTCAAAATAAAAACAAGAATCAAAAGACCAAATTTGGACAACCACCATAAAATGTTCCTATTGTAATTACAAAAAAAAACCTTTTCTTAAAGAAAAAAAGAAATTTTTTTTCTTTGGACAAAAATAAAAAAGAGGAAAAAAATGAGAAGACATCCAACCATATTCCCTTCCTTCTCTTTTTTTATTTCTTTCGTCTTTTTTATTTTTATTATTATCAAATCACAACACAAAAGCATTCATAATATTTAATATTTATTTATAATATTTATTTGAAAATTCATCTCGCTTAGCTATAAATGAACTTTTTTGTCAAGAATTCAATTTTTCGGCTTGAAAATTCAATTTTTTCTAAATAACTCGTCTTTTTGGCATCAACACCCCCTCAAAATGTCATGTAACACTGAAGCTGGCCCCCTTACTATTTTTAAATACGAAATGTAATGTAATTTTATATAACCATCAATCGAACAATGAATAATGAGTTAAAAATATTTTGTACTAGTATGAAAATACTTTTAATTAAATTCTTTTGGACAATTTTTTTTCATTTGATAACATTGATATAAATTAAAGATTAACTTAGATGGCAGATTAACTTAACAGATTAGGAGCCGTCCATAAATTCTTTTCCTATTTTTTAAAGAATTCTTATTTTTTCCCCTATTTTAAAAAAACGTCCTCTTTTTCTCGCTTTTTCGCCTAAATTTTAACTGAATTAATAGAACCCATCTCGCTTGGTTAAAAATTCTACTATTTGGTTATATATTTAAGTATTTTAATGAAAATCAAACTGTTTTATTAAAAAGTTATCTCTTTCAGTCAAAAATTCAACTTCTTGGTTAAAAGTTGAACTGCTTTGTTAAAACTTCATTTTTTTGATTAAGGGATCATCTCTTTGGTGCAAAATTGAACTATTTTGTTGAAAATTAATTTTTTTTTAAACTGGAAATATTACTATTCCGTTTTTTGTTGATAATTAATATTTTTTAGTTGAAAATTCAAGTACTTGCCTAAAAATGCATGCATTCTACTGATAAGTCACCTTCTTTTGTAAAAAATTAATCTTCCATTTTAAAAAATCAACTTTTTGGTTGAAGATTCAACTCTTTGGTGAAAAAATTAACTGTTTGGTTGAAAATTCAACTGTTAGTTGAAAATTCAACTCAGTGGTTGAATGTTGAACTATATTGCCAAAAGTTCGCTTTTTTTTATTGAGAATTAATTTTCTTCACTGAAAATGTAACTATTCCATTTTTGGTTGAAAATTTATATTTTAAATTAAAAATTGATCTTTTCTGGATAAAAATTCATGTATTTTGTTAAAAATTGGTACTTCTTAAAAAAATTAATATTCTCGTTTGAAAATTCATCCTGTTTGGTTAAAAATGCATCTGCTTGTTTCAAAATTAATCTTTTTTGCAACTATTTTGTTGAAAATTCAGCTTTTTAGTTTCAATTCAAATGTTTTTCATTTAAAATTAATATTTATTGTTTAAATATTAACTATTACATGTTTACTGAGAATTCAATTTTTTGGTTTGAAGTTGAACTTAACTTTTTTTGTTGAAAATTCAACAATTTTGTAGAAAATTCAACTTTTTAGTTTCAATTCAAATGTTTTTCATTTAAAATTAATATTTATTGTTTAAATATTAACTATTACATGTTTTACTGAGAATTCAATTTTTTGGTTTGAAGTTGAACTCAACGTTTTTTGTTGAAAATTCAACAATTTTGTAGAAAATTCAACTATTTGGTTGAAAATTAATTTTTTTGTTGAAAATTTAGATTTTTGGTTCTAAATTAAACTACTGGGGTAGAAAATTAAACTTGTTCGTTTAAAATTAAAATATTTATTTGAATATTCAACTATTTCTTTGGAAATTCGTTTTTTTATGTAAAATTAATTTTTTTATCTGAAAATGTAGCTACTCCATTTTTGGTTTAAAAATGTTCTTTTATAAGTTGAAAATTCAGCTATTTGATAGAAAATTCATGTATTTTATTTGGGTAGAAAAATATCTCGTTTGCTGAAAATTCATCATCTTGTTTGAGGATTCAACGACTTTGTTGAAAATGTATCTTTTTTAGTTGAAAATTCAACTATTTCGTTGAAAATTCATCTTCCTTGATTGAAAATTAACTGTTTTGTTGAAAATTCGACTCTTCCGGTTTGAAAGTCAATTGTTTTATAAAACATTTAACTTTTTAGCTTGACAACTAAACTATTTTGTTGAAAATTCATCTATTTGAGTGGAAAATTAATCTTGTTTGTTGAACATTCATCTATTTGGTTGAGAATTCAACTATTTTGTCAAAAATTCGTCTTTTTTCGTTAAATTTAACAGGTTGATAATTCCTTTTTTTTATTGAAAATTAGTGTTTTGAATTGAGAGTCAAACTATTCCATTTTTGGTTGTAAATTTTTTCTTTTTAGTTGAATATTTATGTATTTGATTGAAAATTTGTCTTTTGGTAGAAAAGTCATATATTTGGGCTGAAAATGAACTTTTTTGTGGTAAATTCAACTTTTTGGATTTTGGATTTCCTTAGAGCTCTTTTTGATTTTGTTTTCTACTGTATTTTTATCAGTAGAAGTCTTGAGCTTCTTGAAGAATTTTTCAAAGTTACTTCCTAATCATATCTCATTTTTACATTCTCATCCTATAATGAGAAGGTATTAGATTTTTGTAAAATTTGACCCCCCCCCCCCGTTTTTGTCGAATGTCCACGTTTTGAGACCCCCAGAATCCAAAAAACAGGTTTTTACAAAATGTCTGTTAGTATGTCTGTCTATTTGTCTGTCTGTAGATTTTTAGTTTGATAGCACGATAACTTTCAAAAGAATTAATGTATTGGATTGGGCTTCCGTCAACTCTTTGAATGTCCTATAATGAAGATCAAGTACGTTAGCCAGCTATTTTGGATAAAAAATCAAAAAGTTAGCACATTTTGAAAATGTTTAAGAACACTTTTTTTCATTTTTGAGAATTCTATGGACGGATATTGATAGTACTCAAGAAGGCAAACAAAATATTCTCATGAATTTTTTTGATAGAAGGAAAATTACCGGAGTTACAAAATTCCAAAAAACAAACGAAAATGAACATTTTAAGTCAAACAACGCACGATATAAAAAAAAGTCAGCAGAATAAAAATGTTTCTTTTTGAACACCCTATAATATTGTTGAAAGGCTTTTTTTAATTTTCTTGAAAAATCGAAAATTCCCATTTTTTTTTGCACAAAAAAATACTGAAAAATAAAAAATTCCATTTTGCGGTCAAACTATACGAGATACGGAAAGAGATGAATCTAAAAAAATTGTGCACTCAAAAAACATCTACAAATTTGTTCTGAATCACTTTTTGGTGGGATGCGTAGTTTTTGTTTCATTTGTAAAAAACTGATTTAAGAATAAAATAAATTAAGTTTTTGGACAAACGACACAAACCACGAAAAAATTAAGAGACAAAAGTTGTTCACACAGAAAAGAGCTACACATTTTTTATTAATGATTTTTTGATAGGATGCGTAATTTTTGTTTCAATCGTGAAAATAACATTAACAATAAAAAACTTTTTTTTGGAAAAACGACGCAAGGTATGAAAAAAGATGAATAGAAAAAAGTTGTTATTAAATTTTGTTATAAAAATACATTGGAAATATAAAAATTAACTTTTTGTAAAAATGATACTCGCTAAAATAACATTTTATCTAAAAAAATTTTTCGCCTGAATTACATTTAGAAATTTTCTTAGTACCACTTTACGCTAGGATGCATATTTTTGGTTCAAATCGTAAAAAATAACATTGAATATAAACAAATTAAATTCATGGAAAAACGACACAAGTTGCAATAAAATGCATAGAAACAAAATTTTGTTTTATAGGATGCGCACTTTTTCTCAATTATAAAAACGTCTAATTCTGATATCAATGCATATTATGAATTGTAATTATATACATTTATTGAAATGATAGAAAATGTTCACGGTAGCTGAGGATAAAATTAAATGCAAAATCAGGAACAAATATTAAAGTAATCATGATAAATACAATTTGTACTTTATTTTGCAATATCTAAATAAGCAATCACAGGCCGACGTACAGAAATAAATGTAATATACATTTGATATAATAATGTTGAACATATAATGTAGAAAATTTCGCATTTTGGACAAAATCGAGTGCGAAGCACGAGGTACGTGATGAGAATGTATTCGTTAAAGCCGAAGGAGCTTTAACAAAGAGAATTCACAATCACCAAATTACAGTTGTCGATGATTTGACCTTTAATTTCAAAATGTCTGCGCACAAATGTGGGGGAAATACAAAGACCAAGAGCGCAGCGTGAGGTAAACACATTATCGAGCGCGAAGCGCGAGTTCAAACAGCCGCGCGCTAAGCGTTCGATGAGAAGGTGCCCGCCAGGCGGGCAGATTTTTTATAATAAAAAAGGCTACCCTTTAAGAGTGAAAAAGTACCCTTTGTACCCTATTTTTTATTCCCTAGGGACTGTGAGACCCGTTAATAATAAAAAAATTCATTTGCGCAGACTTAGCGCAGGATTTGAATCTGCTGCAGTTCGTACTGGTTTCATTCAGTGACCCATTTCGCACTGATTCAAATTATTTAGAAAGTACATTTTTTTAACTCTAGACTTGTTAAGAAAATTGCATAATAATTTCAGCACACCAGAAATCGCAGTTTCAAGCTTAATATGATTGTGAAAGGGAAGATTCCATTGTTCGACCCGGCAACTAAGCACTTTGAAGACGTCTTTTGCAGTATCTTGGATGCTATTTGCGAAGCAGTTACAGGCTTTGACAGGCTGGAAACTCAGCTATACCTTGATTGGTTTGGCCCTCAGGCTTTACTCAAGGTGAGTTCAAATTTATTCAATCTCCTTTATAAGCAGACATATTTATTCCCAATGGTGTTTGTGTCAGCCACAAGTTTCAATGGAAATAGTCGAGAAATACAAAAGGGAAATCGCCCTTATAATCAATGAAAAGAAAATCAAGCCTGAAGAATGCCTCAATGAAATCTTCAGGTATTGTATCCAAAGTGACAATTAAAATGAATTATTTCATCCCATTTTAATAAATTAATACCATTTTTTCTCATTCAAACACTTCATTTTCGGAATACCTTTTTCAGATATGCTCAATATTTCAATGATGAAGAACTTCAAAAAGTCAACGAATTTCTGGCTAACGAATCACATAATCTTGAAGAGTACAGAGAAAGGATTGAACATTATCATAATTTGGCAGCTCAAATCCCAATTGAAATTGACAAAACTGCCTTCACGGAGTTTTTCGAAATGAGCTATACAAGTTTTATTGAGACTGTCGTCAACAATTTGAAATCGTTTGAAAATGCTTTGCTTACTCGTTTAGTGACTCAGTATCAATCTAAAGCAAGGAAGTAAGTCTTTAGAAAAATTAATTTCGATAATTATATGGTTTTTCTGACGTATTAATTTAATTTCTAATCTAATATGGGGCCGTTCAAAACTGCGTCACGCTATTTTGAACACTTTGTCCACCCCTCCGCTTCTTCGTCACAGATCATCAGACAACGCTTGAATCCACAAAGTAGGCTTTTAGGCCTATTAAGACGATAATGAAATCGTTCAAAGCTCCTTCTCGCATACTTTCCCTTCCCTACTCCCCCTACATTCTCTTACTTCCCCTCCCCTCTCTTCACCCTTTGCCATCCCTTCCCCAAAATCTTCCTTCTTCACTTCCCCCTCTTCTCGCTTCCCCAGTTAACACGCCCCCCCCCTTACTCATCCTAATTTTCAATAATTTCCCCTACCACCCCTCACTTACACTCACTTACACTCACTTCCCCTACTTCCCTTTCCTAATTTTTCTTACTCCCCTCCCTTCATTACCCCTTGCTTTCCCTAGTTCTATTCCCTCAATTTCATCTCACTTCCCCTACTTTCCTTCCCTATTATTCCCTCCCCTCCCTTAAGTATCCCTAACTCCCCCTAGTTCTCCTCCCCTAATCTTATTTTACTGCCCCTACTCCACGTAATTTTCCCTAATTCCCCCTGTCCCTATTTCCCTTACTTCACCTACTTTCTCTTCTAATTTCTCCTTACTTCCCCTACTTGCCCTCCACTCAATTCCCCTACTTCCCCTAATTCTCTTCCTCTGCTTCCCTTTCCCTTATTTCCCCTTATTTCCCCTTCACTCATTCCCCTCACCTCCCCTACTTGCCCTCTCCTCATTTCACCAGACTTTCCCTAATTTTCCTCCCCTCGTTTCCCCTCTATTTCCCTACTTCCTTTCCCTTTATTTCTCCTTAATTCCTCTACTTTCCCTCCACTCATTCCCCTCGCTTTCCTTACTTGCCGTCCCCTCGCTTTCTCTACTTTCCCTCTCCTCATTCCTCTAATTTCCCCTCACTTCCTGTTCCCTTATATCCCCTCATTTTCGCTCACTTCCCTTCCTTCGAAAAAAGTACGACAAACATATAAATGGAATATTTTCACAGACTTCGCAGCCCAAAATGTTCTCAAACAGAAGAAATAGGGTGATTTTTCACGAAAATAGGGAATAATAGGGAAATATATTTTTTAAATAAAAGTAATGTTTAGTTACCATATTTAATTTAGCATGAAACGTTTAAGATTTTAATTCGAAATATATTACATTTTCAATAAAATAATTTAATTTTTAAACAAAAAGAGATTAATATTCTACTAAAAGAGATGAATTTTCAAGCATAAAAGTCGAATTTTTCTAGAAAACAGTTGACTTTTAATTCCGAAAAGATGATTTTCCTACCGAAAACGATGGTTTAAATAGTTACATTTTCTACAAAAAAATTATTTTAGATCAAACAGTTACATTTAAAACCTAATATATATATAGTAAAAATTTCAAGTAGAAGAGACAAATTTTTAACCAAAAGGTTGAATTTTCAATATTCAAAGACAAATTTTCTACCAAAGAGTCAAATTTTTAAATAAAAGAGAATTAATTTCAACCACAAAAAGTTGCTGTTTTAACCAAATAGTTGATATTTCAGCCAATAAAAGATTTCAATTTAAAATTAAAAACAGTCAAATTTAAAAAAAAAGATGGATTCTCAACGAAAAAAGTAATATTTCAACAAAAAAATGTAATTGTAAATAAAAAAAACAGTTGAATTCAACCAAATAAGATGATATTTCAACAAAATAGCTGAATCCTCAACCATTTGTACACAAGCAGTTACATTAATAACCAAAAAAAATCAAATTTCTACCAGAAAAGATGAATTTTCAAATGAAGAGACGAATTTTCAACAAGAGAATTGAATTTGCAACCTGGAAATTCAGTCAAAGTTTTCAAGCCAAATAATTAAATTTTGAACTAAAAATGATCAATTTCGAACCAAAAATAGAATAGTTATTTTACAATTGAAAAAATTAATTTATAACAAAAAATAAACGAATTTTTAACAAAATAGTTAAATCTTCAACCAATAAAATAAATGTTTAATAAAGTAGTTCCACTTTCAATTAAGCAGTTGAATTTTGACCAAAAAAAGATGAATCCTCAATGAAAAATTTAATGCGAGTTAAATTTTCAACTAAAAACAATCAATTTTCCGCCAAAAATGGATTAGTTACATTTTCAGTTAAGAAAATTATTTTCAACTAAAAAAAATGAATTTTCAATGAAAAATTTAATGCGAGTTAAATTTTCAACTAAAAACAATCAATTTTCCGCCAAAAATGGATCAGTTACATTTTCAGTTAAGAAAATTATTTGCAACTGAAAAAAATGAATTTTCAACAAAATAGTTAAATCTTGAACCAAATAGTAGATTTTTTTTTACCAAAAAGAGATAAATTCAAGTGAAGAAACAAGAAAAAGTGAAAAAGAGGCATTCTTTAAAAAAGAGGTAAAGAGAGCAATAGGGAAAAGAGTGTAAAATAAAATCACCAATTTTCATTTTCTGAAGCATGTCAAAAAATTGTTATTTACATTTATATTGTTCATGTGTGATGTCACATTCTGTGTTACCCACCCCCCTGGCAGTATGGTGTAGTTTTTGTTCGGCCCTTATGAAGTAAATGAAGTAAATTTAACTATTTCATTATTGTTTGAAAATGGATCGATTTTAATTAAAAATTTAATTATTTTGTTGAAATTTCGGTTATTTTTCGGTGTTAATCAATTTTTCCAACTGCAAAATAACTATTCTATGTTTTGTACAAAATTGATCAATTTAATTAAAAATTTAATTATTTGTCTTGAATATGCAACTGCTATCTAGAGGATTCGCCTTTTTGGTTTGAAAATTCAACAATTTGTTTGAAATTTTTTTGTCTTGACTGAAAAATCTTTCCAGGTTAAAAATTTAAGTCTTCTTTTTTTATTCGTCTTTTTGCTTTTAAAATTCATCTCTTCTTGTAGAAATTTGATTTTCTTTGGTGAATAATGAAACTGCTCAGGTAAAAATAATCTTCTTTGGTTGAGGATACAACTATTTTGTTGAAAATTTTTTTTTTCTTTGACAGATAATTTTAATAAATGAAAATAGGCCTATTCCATTATTTATTGAAAATTGGTCATTTTTATTCAAAAATTTAACTATTTTATTGCAACTTTGTTTATTTTTTGTTGTAAATAATTTTTTTCAACTGAAAAATAACTATTCTATTTTTGGTTCAAAATTCATTATTTTTAGTTAAAAATGGTATTACTTGGCTTGAAAATGCAACAGTTTCCGAGAAAAAAATCTTTCCAGGTTGAAAATTCAATTCTTTTGTTGAAAATTCGTCTTTTGGTTTGAAAATTTATTTTGTCTGGTTGGATGTAGTTTTTGATCGGTCCCTATGAAGTAAATGAAACGAATAAGCTATAGTCTGGCCTGAGATTGTCGAAAAAATTGGATATGCCCTGAGTTATTGACCAGTGCACCCCCACCCCGCTGGTTCTTCCAAAAGGATCATATTTATATATATTTTAAACCATTTTATTTTTTTTACGAATGATAATATATTGTTGTTAACTATTATTAGCAAACGACCTTTACGAAAAAATATTATAGGAAAATCAGTATATGTCTATAATGATTTTTCTATAATAAATTGTCTATAATTTTTTCGCGATCGTAGGAAATTCATTATATAAAATCATTATATAGAAAGTGATTATTATCTGTGATTTCCCTTCATATCTTTAAATTCGTTTAAAATCTGATAAAATACATAGAAATCCATTGAAATCTTTTGAACGCTTTTGAATTCTTTTGAAATAATAATAAAAATAATATAATATATTTAAATATGATATTATATGATATAACATAATACAATAATAATGAAATTATATTTATTGATTTAAGTTTCTATAAACGAACCGTCCAAATCCCTAGAAATCTTTGTAAATCTTTGAAATATTTCGATATTCAATAAAATCTTTCAAATTTTGTAAAATTTCTTTCAATACCTTGCACTGAGCGAAGAATTCCCGTGTAGTTCGGGTTCACACCCCAATAGTTCGGGAGCTTTCTCTTTTTTTCTGTTTCACACGAAGGTTTGGCGCGCTTGCACTACTGAGACGTGCGATCACCCCAACCATTCGGGTGCTCACCTGAAACAGCAGCGGCCGAAGTGGTGGGGCGCCCGCCCGAATAGTTGGGGAGCTTGCACGAATTATTCGGGAGATTCGAGTCGTCAACCGCGTTGGATGTTGCGCGTTCGACGTTTGCGCATGTTCGCTAATGATTTGATTTTTAGACTCATGTGCAAGCAAAGAATAATGTTTTATATTTCTCTTACCTTCGTTAATGATTATCCAAAGAAAAACCAGATAACTAGTTACACTTTATTCCACTGAAATCTCGCACTCGAACAATAAAATCGACATAAACTAGAAACAGTGACATTCGGGAAGAGCCTGATGTTCATCAGCTGCGGCCATTAGCAAACATGCGCAAACGTCGAACGCGCAACATCCAACGCGGTTGACGACTCGAATCTCCCGAATCATTCGTGCAAGCTCCCCAACTATTCGGGCGGGCGCCCCACCACTTCGGCCGCTGCTGTTTCAGATGAGCACCCGAATGGTTGGGGTGATTGCACTTCTCAGTAGTGCAAGCGCACCAAACCTTCGTGTGAAAAAAAGAGAAACTACCCGAACTATTGGGGTGTAAACCCGAACTACACGGGAATTCTTCGCTCAGTGTGAAATCCCTTGAAATATTTGGAATTGCTAGGAATTCCTTCAAATTTAATTTAATTTAATTTATTTTCGGAAGGTTCATTTAATTTATTTTTGTAATTTCTCTAAAAATCCCTCTTTTTTTAATTTCTTGAAATTCTTTGGAATCGGTTAAAATAGCTGATAATCATTAAAATATTTTTAAATTCCGTAAATCCTTTGAACAAATTAGAGGTTTTATATACTTTTTGAAATCTCTTGAAATTATTCGGAATTTTCTGAAATAACTCAAAATTATTCAAATACTTTGAAATTTTTTGAAATTATTTCATATCCCTTGAGATTGTGTAATTAATTAGAAATGCCTGGGAATCTAATTTATTTGATTCCCTGAAGTTCTATAGAAATTCGTTAAAATCCCTTAAAATCCATGGAAATCTTTGGAAATTGTATAAATCAATCAAAATAAGTGAAAACCATTTAAAATCCCTCAAATATAAATTTAAATTAAGTTATTCATTAAAGTTCTGTAAAAAATCCTGCTCGAATCTCTTGGAAGTTTTTGAAATATCTTGAAATTCTTTGGGATCTGTTAAAATAGCTGAAAATCTATAAAATCTTTTAAAATCCCGTAAATCATTTAAAATAATTGGAAGTCCTATGAAATCCCTTAAATCTTTTGAAATTCTTTGAAATCAAAATTTCCAAAGAAATCCATAAAAATCGAGCTTAGAATCTTTGGAAATCCTACAAAATTCTTTGAAATCTCTTGAAGTTCTTTATTAGAATTTGTTAAAATAGCTTAAAATCTTTCAAAATCCCGTAAATCTTTTCAAATAATAGGATGTCCTATAAATCCCTTGAATATTGTAAAATTCTTTGAAATATGTTAAAATCTTTAAAAATGCTACAAAATTCTTTGACATTCCTTGAAATTTTGGAAATCACTTAAAAATCTTTGGAATCATTTAAATTTGCCTAAAATATTTTAAAATCCCGTACATCTTTTTAAATAACTGAAAGTCCTATAAAATCTTATAAAATTCTTTCGAATCCTTGAAAATAACTTAAAATCTTGAAAATCTTTTGAAATTATAAGATTTTGAATTTTTAGAAGATTTTGAATTATAAGAAATTTATTGTAGGGAAATCATTTTAGTTCTATACTGAATTTCCTAGAATATTGTTTCGTAAGGGTGTAATGACCTTAAGGGGTAGTTCATGAACTACGTTACGAATTTCAGAGGGGGGTGGAGGGGGTGGCGCAAAAAAATCGTTTGGTAACAGCGGGTTGCGGGGGGGGGGGGGGGGGGTCAGCTGAAGCAACATTACGAACTTATATAAAGTTTAGTACGTTTCCTGATGATAAATTTTAACAATGTTTGCGAAAGAATTCCCAGTTCAGTAATAACTATATAAAGTTTAAAAATCACATTCATATTTCAGACTTCCCGCTCTTTTACTCATTCCCCTCTTTTCCCCTTTTTAAAAAGAATTCTGTTTTTTTTCCCTGTTTTAAATAAATTTCCCCTTTTTCTTGTTTTTTTTCGTTTAAATGCAAACTAAATTAAAAGTCTGCTATTATATTTTTAGTTGGTAATTCATCTCGCTTGGTTATAATTTCTATTATTTGGTTAAAAATTTAATAATTTTGATGAAAATTGAATTTTTTCTTACAGGCTAATCTTTTTTGGTAAAAAATTCACCTACTTAGTACAAAGTCGAACTACTTTGTTTAAAATTCATTTTTTTGGTTGAGGATTCATCTCTTTGGTTGAAAATTTAACTATTTTTTTTTGAATGCCTCTAATTTTTGGTTGATAATCATATATTACAACTGAAAACTTAACTACTAAATTTCTGGTTGAAAATTTATCTCTTCAAGTTGAAAATTCCACTATTTGGTTGAAAATTCATGTAATTTGTTAAAAAATTCGTTCTTTTTGTTAGAAATTAATCTTCTTGGTTGAAAATTAATCTTTTTGGTTGAAAATTCAACTACTCTGTTGAAAGTTGAACTCTTTTGTTGAAAAATTCATTTTTTTTTGTTTAACTTATATTATATTTAAATTATAATTAAATATTTTATTAAACTAAATTAGTGTGTACATAAATAATATTATTATATAAATATTCTATTAAAATGGGTATGTGTACTCAAATATAATAATTTTATTATTGAATTAAAAATGTTGTTTTTTAATAATCATTATATCAATTGAAGACTATTAATTATTATTGTTTAAATGAATATAACCGTGAGGTGTATCTTCAAGATTTTGAATATGCATACATTTTTAGACAAAGAGAATTATTAAATTTGAAGTAAATAATTAATAAATTATTTATAATGATATAGTTTAATTATATTAATAATCAATAACTTCAGCTATTTTGTGTAAATAAATTTTTTTTCTCGTTGAGAATTAATTATTTAACTACAAATGTAATTATTTCGTTTTTAGTTGAAAAATGATATTTTTAGTTGAAATTTGATCTCTTTTAGTTGAAAATTCTTCTCTTGGTTGAAAATCAATTAAAATTCCACTGTTTTGTAGAAGAAGAAAAAAAAATATATATATATATTTATTTAATATTTATTTTTGGTTGAAAATTCAACTATTTATTTGAGAATAATCATTATTTATTTGAAAATTTAACTATTTAGTAGAAAATTACCTTTGTATTGACAAATAATATTTTGGGGTTGAAGATTCAACTGCTTTGTAGATAGTTCGTCTTTTTGGCTTCAAAATTCAACAGTTTTGTTAAAAATACATTTTTTTTTAAATTCACCTCTTTGGTTGGAAATTTAAATACATACTTTGTTAAACATTAATTTTTGTTTGGTTTAAAATTAATTTTTTTATCTGAAAATTTAACCATTCCATTTTTTGTTGAAAATTTGTTCTTCATAAGTTAAAAATTAAACTATTTGGTAGAAAATGTCTGTATTTTGTTGGAAATTCGTTTTTTAGATAGAAAATTAATCTTGTTCGTCTAAAATTCATCTTTTTGATTGAGCATTTAACCATTTTATTAAAATTGGTCTTTTTTGGTTGAATTAAACTGGTTGAAAATTCGAGTTTTTTTTTGTTGAAAATTAATTTTTTAAATCTGAAACTTAAAGATTCTATTTTGGTTGAAAAAAAAAAACCTTTTTTGTTGAACATTCAACTATTTGGTTGAAAACTAATCTTTATTGATAGAAAATTCTTCACTGTTTTCTGAAACCTTTGAAGTTTTAGCTTGGAAACTTAATTTTTTGTTGAAAATTCATCTTTTTGTGTGGAAAATTAATCTTCCTTGTTGTAAATTGATCTATCTAGTTGAAAATATCACTATTTGGTTACAAATTTAACTATTTTGTTAAAAGTTTAATTATTTGGTTGAAAATTCATTTTCAAAAAATTCGCCTTTATTGGATGAATTGAACTGGTTGAATATTCAAGTTTTAATTGTTGAAAATTAATTTTGTTTTTAACTTAAAATTTAAAAATTCAATTTTGGTTGAAAACTTGTTTTTTAGTAGAACACTCGACTATTTTGTTGGAAATTCATCTTTCATGATTGAAAATTCATCATTGCCGGCTTAAAAGTCAACTGTTTTCTAAAACATTCTATCTTTTAGATTGAAAATTTAATTCTTTTGTTAAAAATTAATCTTCTTTGGTAGCAAATTAATCTTCTTTGTTATAAATTCATCTATCTGGTGGAAAATTCATGTATTTTGTTAAATATTCGACTTTTGGTATACAATTAATCTTCTTTTTTGAAAATCCAACTATTTGCTTAAAAATTGAACTATTTTGTTGAAATTTTAATTATTTGGTTGAAAATTCCATTAGTTTGTTAAAAATTCATGCTTTTGGATTGAAAATTCATCTTTCGTGGTTAAAAATTAATTTTTTGATGAATATTCAACCTCCTTCTGAAAAATTCGTCCCTTTGGCTTGAAAATGTAACTATTTGGTTAAAAGTTGAACTATTTTGATGAAAACTTATATTTTTTAGTTGACAATTCAACTATTTGGTTGGAAATTCATTTTAACTGGTTCAAAAATCATCTGATTTTTAAAAATTTCGATATTTTAGATTGAAAATTGGATTCTTTTGTTAAAAATTCATCTTGTTTGGTAGAAAATTAATCTTCTTTGTTGTAAATTCATCTATCTGGTGAGTTTTGGTATACAATTTATCTTCTTTTTTAAAAATTCAACTATTTAGTTGAAAATTTAACTATTTTGTTAAAGGTTTAATTATTCGGTCGAAAATTAATTATTTTGTTAAAAATGCATTCTCTTGGACTTAAAATTTATCTTTTATGGTAGAAAAGCCATCTTTCTTGGTTGAAGATTCATCTTTCTTGATTAAAAATTAACTTTTTTCTTGAAAATTCGACGTTTTTCTAAAAAATTCGACCATTTGGCTTGATAATCTAACTGCTTGGTTAAAATTCAACTATTTTGTTCAAAATTCGTATCTTTCGCTTGAAAATTCACCTATATCATTATTTATATAACTGTTTAGTCTAAAATAATTGTTGTTATTGTTGAAAATTTGTTTTCTTTTGGGGTTCGAAAATTCTTGTCATTTGGTAGAAAATCTTTTTTGGGTAAAAATTCAAATATTTCATTGGCAATGCAATATATTTCGACTTCAAATCTGTTTTTAGCTAATGGCTTAATTTTTTGTGTAGGGGGGGGGGGGGGGTCAAAAATAGTCCGAAATTGGTAACGTTGTTGATGGACGGCCCCGAAGAATAAGTTACGAACCCACTGAACCGTTTCTAAATTATGGAAAAACTCTTGAACTTAAAAAATGTACAAAATCGAAATAGGTAATGCATACTATTTCCGACACTATTTAATAATAACACAGGCCGACAAAATTTAAACCCAAAGACCGGACTATGTGACCCCGAAGGATTTTGGTATCCTAAAACCGAATCCGTTATCCAAATTTTTCCTATACGTCAGGTTTTTGAGATATCCTAACCTGAAAGTGCAATAATGGCTATTTTTAGCCATATTTGAGGCAATATAACACGATCAACAATTTTTTCCCCTAAAAATTGCTAACGCCATCGTTTAATACTCCCTTTTATCTTCTATTTCCATTTTTGATCATCCCGAACCGATTTTTTTTCTCCGAGATATCACACACTAACCATTCAGTTTCTCTTCGCCTTGCATTGTTCCACAATGCATTGTGGAACTGAAATGGTTCATGTGTGATATCTCGGAGAAAAAAAATCGGTTCGGGATGATCAAAGATGGAAATGGAATATAAAAAGGAGTACTAAACGATGGCGTTAGCAGTTTTTAGAGAAAAAATTGTTGATCGTGTTATGTTGCCTCAAATATGGCTAAAAATAGCCATTTAGGCACTTTCAGGTTAGGATATCTCAAACACCTGACGTATAGGAAAAATTTGGATAACGGATTTGGTTTTAGGATACCAAAATCCTTCGGGGTCACATAGACTGGTCTTTGGGTACAAAAATGATGTCATTTTTGTCGGCCTGTGATTGAGGGCCTGGTTATAGCTTTGAAGTTCAGATACGAAAGCAAACAGTAAATTATTATGATTTCGTGATTTCGAGATTCCAGTCTTAATACTTTTATAACTTCTCCCATGAAAAAGTGTTGGAGAAGAATACCAAGCGATTGCTGATCGAGCATTGAGTGCTCCTGCAAACACTACTGAATTGATGGAGCTCATCGGTTATATGAAAAAGGTGGAGGAGTTTTCCTTAAAGCAGTTGGAAAGTAGTCTCCAGGATATTATCGAGATTGTAGAGTTTTTGTCTGACTACTGGCTTCTCACGGAGGAAGAGATTGAGACCAATAACAACGCATTTCAGTGGTACCACAGAGTGCCTCAAATTTTGGAAGATAATAGGATCATCATCGAGAATAAGACTCAAGAGTTTCAAGACGCTCTTAAAAGTATTTAGCCTCATTTTTTAGAAATCAAGAAGATAAAGATTCTTAAAATTTACTCTACATCTCCCATACAATTCCATAGAAATCTATGAAATGTCTGGAAATATTTTAAATATTTTATAATTAATAATTTTAAGAATCTTAGTAATCTTAAGAAATCCAGTGAAATCCCTAAAAATATTTTGAACTACTGGATATTTCTGAAGTTATGTTAATATCCCTCGAAATCTTTAAAATCCCGTAAATTCTTAAAAATACCTTAATATATTTTTTAATCCCTTCAGGCCTTTAGAATACACTGGCACCTTTTGAACCTTCCTGAACTTCATTGAAATGTTTTGAGATCTTTTGAAATTACTTGAATTCTTTGAATTCTTTTGAAATCAATAGAAATCTTTAAATTGATGTTCGAATTGTATTCAGTATTTGTGAAGTCCCATGAAATTGCATAAAATCCCGTGAAATCACTTGAAAGAGTTGATATCTTCTAAAGTCACCTGAAATTCCTCGAATTCTTCAAAAACTCCTTGAAATCCTGTGAAATCTTTGAAATTCGAAAAATTAAATTGAAAAAATAACATGAGAAACCTTTTTAAATCTCTTGAAATCTCTAAAACCCCGTGAAATCCCTTGAGTTTCTTTAAAGTCCTATAAAACCTTTTTAAAATGGTTAAAACCCTTCGAATCCTTTAAAAATTCCATGAAATCCTATGAAATTTATTGAAAAACATAAATAAATTTTAAAATCCTTTTTCTTCTCTGAAATACGGTAGAATGCCCTGAAATCTGTGAATGCCCTCGAAATCTATTAAAGTCCTTTGAAAAGGCTGGAAATCTTTCGAAATTCTGTGAAATCCTATAAAACTCATTGAAAAACTTATAAAAAATTTTTAATAATTTTAAATTACTTTTGATCTCTGAAATCCCGTGGATAATAATCTTTCGAATTGTTTGGAAATTCCTAGAAATTGAGTAGAAATCTTTGAAATCCTATGAAAAAATTTAATTCCTTTAAAATCCTGTAAAATTACTTGAAAAATCTCTCAAAGTCTCGAAATCTGTTAAAGTCCTTTGAAAACGCTGGAAATCTTTCGAAATTCTGTGAAATCCTATAAAATCCATTGAAAAACTTTTGAAAACTTTGAAAATCATTTTAAATTACTTTTGATCTCTGAAATCCCGTTGATCTTTAAAATCATATGACAAACTTTAATTCCTTTAAAATCCTGTAAAATTATTTGAGAAATCCCTTAAAGTTCTTAGAAATCTTTTAAAATGCTGTAAAATCTGTGAAATCCTATGAAATTCATTGATAAACTTCAAAATGTTTTCAAAGCATTTTAATTTCCTTTTAATCTCTGAAAATCCCGTGGAATACCATAACATTTTGGAAAACTCCTGATATGTTTTGAAATACTTTTAAATATTTAAATCCGTTGATGACTGTGGAAATTTTTCTTCGAATTATTTGAAAATTCCTAGAAAATAAGAAGAAATCTTTGAAATCCGTCAAGTTCCTTGAAAATCCCATAGAATTCCTTAAATTCCCTCGAAATCTTTTGAAATAACTTTAAATTCGAAATACCTTGAAAATCCTTCAAAACTTCTGATTTGCTTGGAAGTTCTTAGAAATCTTTGAAATCTGATAAAAAACTTTGATTTTCTTTAAAAAGCTGTAAAGTTTTTTTGAAAAATCCTTCAAGTCTCTTGAAAACTTCTGACATGATGTGAAATCTTTGAAATCCAATGAAACCTATTAAAAAATTCGGAAATTTTTCAAATAATTTGAAATGCATTTTAATCTCTAAATCCCGTAAAATACCTCAACATTCTTAGAAACTCTTGATATCTTTTGAAATAGCTTCAAATATTTCAATCCCTTAATAAAGGTTGAAAAAACTTTTGGAAGTCTTAAAAATTGATTAAAAATCTTTGAAATCTCATGAAATACTTTAACTTGGTTTGAAATCCTATTGGATCCTTCGGAGTCCCTCAAAAACTTCTGAAGTACGTTAAAAAATTAAAAAAACCTTTAATAACCCTATAAAATCCAATTGAAAAACTGTGAATCTATTGAAATTTTTTTAAATCTCTGAAATCCCTGAAATTCCTTGAATTTGTTGAAATCCTATAAAATCTATTTAAAGTCCTTAAAAGTCTACAAATTCTCCGAAAATGCCTAAAAATCTCTGAAATCTTATGTAATACTTTGGGTTCTTTTAAAATACTATAAAATCCTATAAATATCCCTTAAAATCTTTTGAGATTTTTCGGAAATCCGTAAAAATCATGAAAATCCTATAAAATCTGTTGACAAACTCTGAAATCTTTTAAAATTTTTTTTCATCTCTGAAATCCTATACAATCTTTTTAGAACCCTTAAAAGTCTTCGAATTCTTCGAAAATTCCTAGTAGTCTTTGAAATCCTATGTAATACGTTGGGATCCTTTAAAATACTATAAAATCCTATAAAAAATCCCTCAAAATATTTCGAAATTTTTTGTAATTCCGTAAAATCATTGAAATCCCATAAAATCCAATTGATAAACTGTGAACTCTATTGAAATTTCTTTTAATCTCTGAAATCCTTGAAATTTCTTGAATTTTTTGAATTCCTGTCAAATCTTTTAAAAGCCCTTAAAAGTCTTCGAATTCTTCGAAGATTCCTAGAAATCTTTGAAATCCTATGTAGTACGCTGGGTTGCTTTAAAATACTATAAAATCCTATAAAAATCCCTTAAAACCTCTTGAAATTTTTTAGTATTCCGTAAAATCCTTAAAACCCTAGAAAATCCATTGGAAAACTGTGAAATCTTATGAAATACCTTCTTATCTTTGAAATACGTTAGAATGCCTTAAAACCTTTAAATACTCGTGAATTCTTTAAAAATAGCTTCATATATTTGAAAACTCTTATTAAATCCCCAAAATATTTTCAAATCATATGCAATCCTTTGAGTTACTTTGAAGTTCTAAGAAATCCTTTTAAATTATTTGAAATCTTTTGAAATATCTTATTTATACCTCTGCATTCCCGCGAAATACGCCAAAATCTTTCCAACACCTTGAAATATCTGTAAATGTTTGAAATCCTTTAAAATCTTTTCCAAACTCATATTTGAATCTCTGAAATTCCGTAAAATGCCCCGATATTTCTGAAAACCCTTGAAAGATTTTGAAAACTTTTGATATCCATTGATATTTCTTAAATTTTTAAATGATCTTTAATATGTTCAGTTAGGTATCAGAGATTTGAAGAAGAGCTAGAATCCTACTCAAAACAAGTTGAAGAAATGCAATACTGCGGCGATATAGAGGAAATACTCCATTACCAAAAAAAGGCTCAGACTTTGGAAGACAAATTGATTAAAGCTATGGAGAAAATAGATAAATTTAATGAAGAAGAAGCAGCCTTTAGATGGGAAACAACTCAGTACCCAATGCGAAAGAAAATCGCAGATCGCTTAGTACCCTTCAAAAAATTATTTGATGCTGGTTGTGATTTCTTGATGAAATATGAGAAGTGGATGAATTCTGTAATTGGTACTTCTAATCCACAAGATATAGATAATGATGCATCAATGGCTTACAGGTAATTAATTGTTTTGAAACTTCACCAATATTTAATTTACTAATTTATACCTATGATTTGAATAATGTATAACTTTTTTTAGAACTCTCTACAAATTGGAAAAAACCTTTCATGAAACTGAATCTAAGAAACTTGCTCTAAATGTAAGGAAAAAGATAGAGGATTTCAGAGACCATATGCCAATCGTGACGACGCTGGGTAATCCGGGCATGAAGAAAAGACATTGGGAGGAAATTTCGGAAATCGTTGGCTTTTCAATCAAAGTCGATGCTGATTTGACTCTTGGAAAGATTTTGAATATGAATTTTGATGTGTACGTTGAACAATTCGAAAGCATTTCAGAAGGTGCTAGTAAAGAGAGTACTTTAGAGAAAAGTATAGATAAAATGCACAAGGATTGGGTGGAAATGGTTTTCACTGTGAATCCCTATAAAGATACTGGAACTTACGTTGTCGCTGGAGTTGATGATATTCAAGTCTTGCTTGATGATCACATCACCAAAGCCGTCACCATGAAGAACTCAGCCTACATCAAACCATTCGAAGCTCAAATATTGTAAGAATTTAATTATATTTGTGATTTAGATCATAAACATTTTGGTAGGGGTTTTGGGATATATTTAAGTATATCATGAAGCTATCTCTTTTTAGAAAATGGGAGAAGAAGTTGTATTTGCTTCAAGATATTCTGGATCAGTGGTTGATGGTTCAGGGAACGTGGATGTATCTGGAGCCAATTTTTTCTTCACCTGATATCCAGCAGCAAATGCCAGAAGAAGGACGAAGGTTCAGTACTGTTGATAAAACTTGGCGAGATATTATGAAAACTGTTCATGCTGATCCGAGAGTATTATCTGTGGTGGAAATAGACAAGATGTTGGAAAGACTGAAGAAGAGTTTGGGCTTGTTAGAATTGATACAGAAAGGGTTAAATGACTATCTGGAGAAGAAGAGACTCTTCTTCCCTAGGTTCTTCTTTCTCTCTAATGATGAATTGCTGGAAATTTTGTCCGAAACAAAAGACCCAACTCGGTAAAGACCCAACAAGTACATTTAGCTCTTAAATTTGAAAAGTTCAATTATTGATTCCCGATTTTCAGCGTGCAACCACATTTGAAGAAATGTTTTGAAGGAATTGCGAAACTAACTTTCGACGATGACTTGATGGTTCATGCTATGAGGTCTGCAGAAGGAGAAGTAGTTGAGTTAGTAGATGTGATATCTACAGCAGCTGCGAGGGGCCAGGTTGAAAAATGGCTTGTGGAATTAGAAACCGATATGCGAAAGAGCGTTCGTCAAACAGTTTACTTGGCTATCCAAGCCTACCCGACAAAAGAGAGGACAACTTGGGTTCTAGAATGGCCAGGACAGACTGTACTTTGTGTTAATCAATTGTACTGGACTCAGCAAATCGAGGAGGCTATGCTGCATGAAGGTGATCCTGCTGGAGCCCTTCGGAAATATCTTGATCAATGTCAAAGGGAGCTGAATGACATTATTCTGATTATCAGGGGGAAACTGTCTAAGCAGAATCGCATCTCTTTAGGTACTTAATAAAAACTGTCTTCTCTTCTTTAAAGATGTTTATTAAATACTCTGTTTTAATAGAGGCTTCCGTGACCCTGGATGTTCATGGAAAGGATGTACTAACAGATCTTGTAAAAGAAGGTGTTACGAGCAATAATGACTTCAAGTGGCTCTGTCAACTCAGATACTATTGGCAGGTTCGATCAGCTGGATTAAAAATATCTTTCTTTTATTAGTATTTTTCAGTTAATCAAATAATATCTACTAATGGAAATTAAATAATTTAGCAAGAAAACATGTTTACTTACATGATAAACTCCTTCCTACAATATGGATACGAGTACCTAGGCAATACAGGAAGGTTGGTGATAACTCCTCTAACAGACCGTTGCTATCGCACCTTATTTGGGGCCCTAAGTCTTCATCTGGGTGGAGCTCCAGAAGGACCAGCTGGAACAGGAAAAACCGAAACAACCAAGGATCTTGCAAAAGCCATGGCAAAGCAATGTGTTGTCTTCAATTGTTCAGATGGTCTAGACTACATCGCTCTCGGAAAGTTCTTCAAAGGTCTAGCATCTTGTGGTGCCTGGTCCTGTTTTGATGAATTTAACAGAATAGACCTGGAAGTACTCTCCGTAGTAGCTCAACAAATCCTGACAATTCAGCGAGGCATACATTCCGGTGCGGAAAAATTGTCTTTCGAGGGTTCTGAAATCACCCTTGATCCTTCTTGTGCAGTCTTCATCACCATGAATCCAGGATATGCCGGAAGATCTGAATTGCCAGATAACTTAAAAGCGCTCTTTAGATCAGTAGCAATGATGGTTCCTGATTATGCCCTCATCTCTGAAAATATGCTTTACTCTTTTGGATTTTATACTGGAAGATCTTTAGCTGTAAAAATCGTGACTGCTTATAAACTCTGCTCAGAGCAGTTGAGTAGTCAGTGTCATTATGATTATGGGATGAGAGCTGTTAAATCTGTTTTGACTGCTGCTGGTAATCTAAAACTGAAGTATCCAAATGAATCCGAGGATATTCTTCTGCTAAGAAGTATCAATGATGTGAACCTACCAAAATTCCTGAATCAAGATTTGCCCCTCTTTCAAGGAATCGCTTCTGATCTTTTTCCTGGAGTTGTTCTTCCCGAACCTGATTACACTCACATTAATGCTTGCACTAGAGAAGCTTGTGCTAATGCAAACATTCAATGCACGGACTATTTTCTTGAGAAGATACAACAAATTTACGAGATGATGGTAGTCAGACATGGGTTTATGATAGTTGGTCTACCATTTGCTGGAAAGACATCAGCTTATAAGATGTTGGCTGAATGTTTAGCGTTGCTTGAGGAGAGAGAACTGATGGGTGAACATAAGGTTGAGATCATTGTTATTAATCCTAAGTCGATTACTATGGGTCAATTATATGGAAACTTTGATCCAGCTTCACATGAATGGAGCGATGGGGTCTTGGCTCTTAGTTATAGGGCATTTGCAGTTTCGACAAATGAAAATCGAAAGTGGCTCATCTTTGATGGGCCTGTCGATGCTGTGTGGATTGAAAATATGAACACTGTACTGGATGATAATAAAAAGCTTTGTTTGATGTCTGGAGAAATAATACAACTGGCTCCTACGACCAATTTGATATTTGAGCCGATGGATTTGGAGGTAATCGTCATTTTTGAAATGATTTATTATAATTAAAATATTACATCATTTTTCCTGATGAACAGGTTGCTTCACCAGCCACAGTTTCAAGGTGTGGTATGATTTACATGGAACCAGTTTCATTGGGTTGGACTCCGCTTTTAGAATCATGGATGAACACTCTGCCAGAACTATTAAGTGAGCATATCAGGTTTCACATCAAAGATATGTTCCTGAGATTCTGCCCTGCTCTCTTGACGCTCATCCGAAGATCAGGTGCTAAAGTGAGTAGCAAACTCTATTATTAAATTACTTTCGCATTTCAAGATGCTAAAAAAGACAATTTCAGGAAATAATAGACATGCCTGATGCGAATTTAACTCGATCAGTGATGCTTCTTTTTGACTGTTTCTTGATTGAATTCAACGACGAAAAATACCTGAAGTCAATCTCTGATTTAGAAATCAGAGCTCAGATCGAGGTGAGGATCTATGAAAGCATAATCATTTAAACTAGGAAAACTGATTTTTAATTCTTAACAGGGGTCGTTCTTCTTTTCTTGCATTTGGGCTATGGGCGGAACTTTGTTACCCACCTATCGAGAATGGTTCAGCATTCTATTTAGAGCCCTGACAGAGCGTGAGTTTCCTGAAGAGATGAGAGAACGCTTTCATTTGGAAGAAATTGCCAATCCTAAGAAACCTTATATCACAATGATGCCCTCAGCTGGTCTTGTGTTTGATTACAAGTTTATCAAGGAAGGAAAGGGCAAATGGAAACCTTGGACCGACGATTTACAAAATCTTCCACCTATTCCTCCGGACATTCCCGTAAATCAGATAATCATTCCTACAATTGAAACTGTGCGTTACTTCCACCTCTTTGAGCAACTCATCTGCAATCAAAAACCAGTTCTTTTTGTTGGTCCAACTGGAACAGGAAAATCAGTTTATATCATGGATTTCCTGCTAAAGAAAAATAATCCTCAAGTTTACAAACCTCTTTTCGTGACCTTTTCGGCCCAAACAACAGCGAATCAAACCCAGGACATCATAATGAGTAAATTGGACAAAAGGAGAAAAGGAGTTTACGGAGCTCCCCCTGGGCAACATTGGGTTGTTTTTGTTGATGATCTTTCCATGCCATTAAAGGAAGAATATGGTGCTCAACCTCCTATTGAATTATTGAGACAGTGGCTAGATCACTGGTCCTGGTGTGATCTCAGAGATATGAGTTATTTGAAATTGATTGATGTACAATTAATTTGTGCAATGGGTCCACCTTCTGGAGGAAAAGACGTGACACCAAGATTCAAAAGGCACTTTTTTACATTGGGCATTTCTGAATTTGAGGATGATGTTATGGTGGCTATTTTTAGCAAGATCATGAACTGGCATCTTGTGTCCCGAGAATTTCCTGATCACTTTAAATCTTGTGTTAATTATATTGTTTACGGGACCCTTGATATTTATAAGGAAATTACAAAGAATCTGTTACCA
Source organism: Andricus curvator (assembly GCA_932195095.1). Classification (NCBI taxonomy): domain Eukaryota; kingdom Metazoa; phylum Arthropoda; class Insecta; order Hymenoptera; family Cynipidae; genus Andricus; species Andricus curvator. The sequence goes on along the minus strand of CAKNYM010048386.1, from coordinate 96,622 downwards.
ACTCCAGCCAAATCACATTATTTGTTTAATCTTCGAGACTTCTCGAGGGTAATTCAGGGAGTTTTGGTTTCTAGAGTCGAGTCAACACCAAATGTGGTTCGTAAATGTTAGCTGATGTTTATAGATTGGTAGTGAGTATTATTATCATAAATATGTATCCTTTATTATAAATCTGAAAATTTTCTTAGGAGGTTATGAAACGGTTGTGGGTGCATGAAGTCCTTCGTGTTTATGGAGACCGTTTGGTCGATGATAGTGACGCTAATTGGCTTGCGGAACAAATTCGAAGAACTCTCTCATATCGAATGGATGAAGACATGAATGAACTTTTCAGCGATTTTCTTGATATTGGATATAATGCGGTGATTGTGATATATACTTTTTGTAAATATTTTGCGAACGTCTATATAACCTACTTATTCTAGATAACTGAAGTTCATTTACGTAACTTGGTGTACTGCGACTTCAGCGATCCTTTGAGTGACAAAAAGATGTACAAGGAAGTAAAAAATCTGGACAATCTTTCATTAGTGGTAGAAGAATATTTAAGCGATTATAATTCCATATCTAAGACTCCCATGAATTTAGTTCTCTTTAGGTAGGAAATTAATTTATTTTGGATCTTCTATAGATCTGAAGACTGTTTTTCATTAAGTAATTTATTTTTTCAATACCAGATTCGCAGTAGAACATCTTTCAAAAATAAGTCGGATCTTGATGCAGCCTCGAAGTCATGCGTTACTCGTGGGAGTTGGCGGATCGGGTCGACAATCCCTAACTCGATTGGCAGCCCACATATCAGACTATGAGCTCTTCCAAGTGGAAATTTCCAGGCAATATGGCAAAAATGAATGGCATGAAGATCTAAAGGGCATCCTTCGAAAAACAGCAGCCACCGAATTGCACACAGTCTTCCTTTTTACTGATATGCAGATCCAAGAAGAAGGCTTCCTAGAAGATATCAGTAATCTCCTAAACTCGGGAGAAGTTCCAAACCTCTTTGAAGCAGATGAAAAAGCGGAGATCTGCGAGCAGATGAGACAGATTGATAGACAAAGGGATAAATCTCTCCAAACTGATGGGAGTCCCATAGCCCTTTTCAACTTCTTTATCCAAGTCGTAAAAGAACAACTTCATATTGTCGTGGCTATGTCACCGATAGGAGACAATTTTCGTATCCGAATAAGGAAATTTCCGGCTCTAGTTAATTGCTGTACTATTGATTGGCTTCAAGCCTGGCCTGAAGATGCTTTACTGGCTGTGGCTACCAAATTCCTCGGAGAGATAAAATTGCCTGAAATTGAAAGGAATGCCTGTATCGAAATGTGCCAAGCATTTCATGTATCAACTCAAGATCTTTCAAAGGAATTCCTCCTTCGAGCAAAGAGGTATAGTTATGTAACTCCAACTTCCTATCTCGAATTGATCAATACGTTCAAGGATCTTCTGGAGAAGAAGAGAAGGGAAGTGCTCGAGGGAAAGAGGAGGTATGTGGCTGGACTTGGAAAGTTGGATAATACTCATAAGCAAGTTGAGAAAATGCAGGGGACTCTGGTTGCTCTGCAGCCCAAGTTAATTGAAGCTGCGAAAGATGTTGAGAAAATGCTAGAAAGTGTTGAGAAAGAGAATGCTGAAGTTGCTGCGATTGAGCAAGTTGTGAAGAAAGACGAAGAGGCAGCAATGGTAATTATGATAATATTTCTAGATGTATACTGACGAAAAGATTGGATTCTTTTAATTAATAAAAATGATTTAATATTCCAGGTGGTAGCTGGAGAGGCAGAGGAAATTCGAACTGAATGTGATGCTGATTTGAAAGAAGTCATGCCAATTCTGAATGCAGCGAATGCAGCTCTAAACACTTTGACTCCTCAAGATATTCAAATTGTCAAGACTATGAAGAATCCTCCAGCTGGGGTTAAATTAGTCATGGAGGCAATTTGCATCTTAAAGGTAATAAAATATGTTTATAAGAAAATTGATTAAAGAATACTTCGTAACACAATTTTTACTTCCAGGATGTGAAGCCAGATCGAGTTCCTGGAGACGATGGAAGAATGGTCGAGGACTATTGGAAACCCTCGTTGCGAATTCTTGGTGATTTGCATTTCCTAGATGCGTTATTGAACTACGACAAGGATAACATACTCGAAAGGATCATCACTAAGATTAGAACATCGATACTAACAAATCCGAATTTCGATCCAGACAAGATCAGAAATGCTTCAACTGCTTGTGAAGGTCTCTGTCGTTGGGTTATTGCAATTTCGGAATATGAGAAGGTTGCTAGAGTTGTTGCACCCAAGAAAGTTGCTTTAGCTAAAGCTGAAGCTGTTTATGACGAAGCAATGGCTCAACTGGAAGTGAAGAGAGCTCAGTTAAAAGAAGTTCAGGATCGTTTAGCGATCCTCGAAGATATATTGGCGCAACGTAAACGAGATTACCAAACGATGATTGACGAAGTGAACGAGTGCGAACAAAAACTGAGAAGAGCAGAAGAACTGATTGGAGGTTTAGGTGGAGAATATAACAGATGGTCAGAAACAGCGAAGACTTTGGGAAAACGTTATTATAAACTCACAGGGGATATTCTAATCGGATCTGGTATTGTGGCATATCTCGGAGTCTTCACGATGCCCTATAGACAGAAGCAGATTGAAAACTGGATCTCAATGTGTACCAATTTGGATGTTTACTGCACTCAGGATTATCAACTGACTCAAATTCTAGGCAATCCTGTGTTGATACGATCTTGGAATATATTTGGACTGCCCTGTGATTTGTTTTCGATTGACAATGGCATCATTGTTAGTAATTCGAGACGATGGCCACTGATGATTGATCCACAGGGGCAGGCTAACAAGTGGGTCAAGAATATGGAAAAGGCTTCGAATATCCATGTGATCAGACTCACACAGTCAGATTATATGCGGATTTTGGAAAATGCTGTTCAATTTGGCCAACCTGTTCTTCTTGAAAATGTTGGTTCGGAATTGGATGCAGCTCTTGAACCACTTTTGCTGAAGCAGATTTTCAAGGCGAGTGGAACTGTATGCATTAAGCTGGGTGACTCCATTGTTGAGTACAATGATAAATTCAGGTATGTAGTTCATATACAAATAGAAAATTTTAATTTTAGTTCAAAAATTAGTAAGTGGATTTTATTTTCTCCAGACTTTACATTACAACAAAGCTACGAAACCCTCACTATTTACCAGAGATTGCAGTCAAGGTGGCCCTTTTAAATTTTATGATTACACCAGTTGGTTTGGAAGATCAGCTCCTGGGAATTGTTGTCGCGAAGGAAAGACCTGACCTCGAGGCTGAAAAAAATCAACTGATTATCCAAGGAGCACAAAACAAAAAGCAAGTATCATTGAAAGATCTTGGAATACAAAAAATTGCGATTATAATTAATTATAATTCTTATTTAAGAATGCTAAAGGAGATCGAGGATAAAATTCTGGAGGTCTTATCAGCGTCTGATGAGAATATCTTGGAAGATCAAACAGCAGTTTCCATTTTAAGCTCATCGAAAGCCCTCTCGAATGAAATTGAAGCTAAACAAACTGCTGCGGAAGTAACGGAGAAGTCGATCGATGCAGCAAGACTGCAATATACACCAATTGCTGTTTACAGTACAGTTCTTTTTTTCACAATCGGTGGGTTGGAACTGATATTATTTCTTTATGTGAAAGGAGTTGGAGTTGAGTATTTTATGATGATGATTATTTCTTTATTTTTTATTACAGCCGTTTTGGCAAATATCGATCCGATGTACCAATACTCTCTAGTATGGTTCGTGAATCTTTTCAAGAGTACGATTGATAACACACCAACGGTGGAAAGTATAGAGCAACGACTGAAGGATCTGACAAAATCCTTCACGTACTCCTTGTTCGTAAACATATGTCGTTCTCTCTTTGAGAAGGACAAGTTGCTCTTCTCCCTCCTTTTGACTGTAAATTTGCTCAACAAGCAAGGGAAAATGTCCATGGTTCAGTGGATGTTCTTTTTAACTGGTGGTGTTGGTTTGGAGAACCCTCATCCTAATCCTACCGAGTGGCTTCCAGCCAAGGCTTGGGATGAGTTGTGTCGTCTTAATGACATTCCAGGATTTACGGTTTGTTGGAGATTAGTATGAAATAAAAAAGTCTCAAATTAGAAGGGATTGGTGGGAACCAAACGAAGCATTTAGAATTTGTAATTAATAATGATTGCAAGTGATTGCAAGTGATTGCAAGTGATTGCAACCTCATTATTATGAAGGATCTTAGTAAATGCAATCGCTTTCAAGTTCAGATCACATAAAAAACTTTTCTAGGCTTCAACAAAATTGTAGCTAAGAATTGTTTTTGAATGTATCCCGTGAAAGATTGTAACTCATTACAAAGTTTAAAAAGAAAACATTTTTCTTTTAAATCTTCCAAACTGCTGGATATTGACTCTAGAAATTATTTTCAATGATTTCCTAATAGTTAGAATATTAATGATTTCCCCCACGAAATGATATTACAGGGAAATAAGTATTGGCGTTATTATTTGGAAAATTAATGACAAAATTACCATTGAAATCATTGGGGTATGTGATGATCCCGATAATTTTTCCAGTAATCACTTCCCTGTGGTTTCTTTCCGTGTAGACTGTAGAAGGGTAGATTTTCAAAAAATATTATTTTAAGTTATTGAATTGAAAAAATAAATATTTGCAGAAAATCAAAGAAGCTTTCACTCGAAATATTAATGGATGGAGGGCCATCTTCGACAATAAGGAGCCTCAAACTTTGACTTTTCCAGCACCATTTGATAAAATAAGCTTATTTGAAAAGATACTTATTATCCGGTGTATGCGATCTGATAAGGTAGTATCTGCAGTTCAAATCTTCGTAGAAGGTAAGATATTATTTTTCTATTTCTCTCATACCCAAAGAAGCCACTGTTTCAATTATTTTTGTTTCTATTCAATGAAAAAAGTGAGGGCTGCCACAAAATCACTTTTATTAACTTTTATTTTCAGTCACTTTTTTGAGAAAAAGTCACTTTTGCCACATTTTTAATGGTAAAAGCCGGTTTAATCCATCTTATTTGTGATGATAGTAATCTGTAGCATGAAAATGCTATTTATTAGCAGACTTCACACTCTTTTCCCTAATCTCCTCTATTCCCCTTTTTAAAATAATTCCTCTTTTTCCGCTATTTTCAAGAAACTTCCCCTTTTTCTTGTTTTATTTTGCTTCCTCATAGAGGGAGGTTTGTAATGACCCAAATTTTCAAATATACTTTTTTGACATATTTTGATATAATTCGACCCCAGGAGCTCGGAAATAATTTTTTTTTAATATCCGTGTGTGTGTAACTTTTTTCTGTTTACCATATCTCGAAAAGTAAAAGAGCCACGATCATGAAATTTGGATGAAGTGTAGCTCCGATTGATATCCAGGTTTGATATGATTTTGAGGTAGATCGACCATTTAGAAGTAGTTTTTTCTTGCGTTTAGAAATATGAAAAAAAAAATAATTTTACCTTGTTTATATGAGGAAAACTTTCTTGATATTCAAAATACGACATCTAGCGTATTTGTTCACGTCTCTGAGACGCATCGATCGAATCGAGTTAAAACTTTTATGACATACCAGTACCGAATTATGAATTTAAAAAAATGGTTTATTCTGTTTATATGAGACATTTTTTTTTGATATTAAAAATACGACAATATTGCATGTAGAGAATTTGTTGGCGTCCTTGAGACGCATCGATTGACCTATTGATGAACTTTTCATAACCTACCAGTACCGATTTATGAAGTTTCAAAAAATGGTTTATTCTGTTTACATGATAAAAACTTTTTTGATATTCAAAACACGACAATATTACATACAGAGTATTTGTTCGCGTCTTTGAGACGCATCGATTGACCTATTGATGAACCTTTTATGACCACCCAGTACCGATTTATGAAGTTTCAAAAAAATGGTTTATTCTGTTCATGTGAAAATATCTTTTTTGATATTCAAAACACGACAATATTACAAGTAGAGTATTTGTTCGCATCTTTGAGACGCATCGGTTGACCTGTTGGTGAACCTTTTATGGCAGCCCAGAACCGATTTATGATGTTTAAACAAGATTTGTGTATTCTGTTTATATTAGAAAAACTTTGTTCATATTAGGAGTACTACAGTACTGTATTTGACATATTTGTTTGCGTCTTCGAGACACGTCGAATGACCTAGTGACGAACCTTCTATAACCTCTTATGATCTATCAATACCGATTTGTTAATTGAAAAAATATGTTGTTTAACTTGTTGATTGAAGGAAAACTTTTTTAATATTGGGAAAGCAACTATAATGTATATGATATATTTGTTCGCGTCTTCGAGAGACATCGATTGCCAAAATTAAGAACTTTTCATGATCTACCATAACCTACCAATGTCGTTTTTAAATGCTTGAACAAAATTAGTTTCCTTATTTAAAAGAAGGTTTTTTTATATTGGAAATATAACAGTACTGCATTTGTTGCGATATTGTTCACGTCTTCGAGACGCGTGGATTGATCTTTTGACGAACTTTCAAAGACCATTATTAATTAATCAATAGCTACTCAGAAAAAAAACCTCTCTCTATGAGAAAGCAAATTTATTTGATACTTATGAGGAAGCAAAATGGTCATAAAATGAGCACAAATATATACATTCATAGTGAATACGTCCATAGTACTTCGCTGCCGTATTTATTTAAATGCGAACTGAGTTAATAGAAACCCAATAAGAAAATGCAACTATTTTTGGCAGCAAGTTAATTCTTTTTGGTTGAAAAGTCTGCTAATATATTTTTGGTTAAGAAGTCATCTTTTTTTGTTTCAAATTTTATTATTTGAAAATAGAAAAATTGTTAAAAAAATCTTTTTTCGAAAATTCAATATTTTTGCTTTCTCATAGAGGAAGCTTTGTAATGGTAACATTTTCTACAAATTTTAAATTCATTTAATTAAACCTTCCTTAATTTAAAAATGTCTAATACAATGTTCTAAGCAATTGTTCGGATGCGTGTGTGTGGATGTGTGTGTGTGGGGATGTGTGTGTATGGATATGCGTCTATGTGTGTGAATGAGTGGATGTCACACTTTTTGGTGAACACGATAACTAACTGATTTGTCTTTGCATTCAAAAAGTTCTTTGTATTATTTTGTAATTTCGTATTTTTTGTAAATTTCTATTTTTAAATTGATCAAAATGAAGACTTTGGGTTTTCTATTATTGAAAAAAATAACCAATACTTCCTCTATGTCTATGAGGAAGCAAATACATTTGCTAACGGGAAGCAAAGTGCTCGTGAAATGAGCACCATATAATTATCATTACAAACAAAGTGGAAACACTCGAGATCGAATTCTCAGCTAATTTTGAAAATGTAATATTTTCTTGAAAATTTAATATTTTTTTGAAAATTTGATATTTTTCTGGAAATGTTATTATTTTGTTGAAAACACTACAATTTTGTTGAAAAGTTATCCTTTTTGGATGAAAATTGGTCTTTTCGGACTGAAAATGAAACTATTTGTGTACAACATTCAACTACTTGTTTGAGAATTCAACTGTCTTCTGAAAAATTCGTCTTTTTAGCTCGAAAATAGAACTAGAAAATGCAACACTTGAAAGTGCAACTATTCGTTTCTAAGTGCAACTGTTTGATTGAAAATAATTTGTTTTTTCGTTGAAACTTCAGCTATTTGGTTGATAATTCATCTTTCTTGTTCAAAAATTAACTTTTTTCTTGAAAATTTATCTTTTCGGGATTAAAAGTCAAAATTTTTTAAAAACATTTGACTTTTCAGCTTGAAAAATTTACTTTTTTGTTGAAAATTAATCTCTTTTGGTTAAAATTCATCTTTTTCCGTTGGAAATGTAACTATTCGATTGAAAATTGAGCTGTGTTGGTTGAAAATGACCTCTTGTTGTAAATTCATCTGCGAGGCGGGAATCGAACCCGCAAGCGGACGGAGTGGGTCCAAAGCCTACGCCTTAGCTTTCTTGGTCCAAAAATAACTCTTTTATTGAAAATTTATCTCTTTTTTGGTGAAAATGTCATCTTTCGCGTTGAAGATTGAACTATTTGGTTAATAATTAATAACATGTTGTTTTTTTGAGGATTGAACTATTTCCTTGAAAAATAATTTTTTTTTTTTTGAAGATATCTTTGATAAAAAATTGAACTATTACCTTTTATTAGTAGAAACATCAACTATTTGGTTAAAAGGTCATGCACATATTTTATTGTAAATTCATCTCTTTTGGTAGAAATTGAATCTTGTTTGTCAACAACACTTTCTTGGTTGAAATATTAACTATTACATTTGTTGTCAAGAATTTGTTAAAAACTAATTTTTTTAGTAAAAGATTCATAATTTTATTTGAAAATTTATCTATTTTTTTTGAAAATTTAACTATTTTATTGGTAATACTTTTTTTTTTAATTATTGGTTTTAACTGAAAATTCAACTATTAAATTTTTGGTTGAAAATTTATCTTTTTTAGTAGAAAATTCAAGTATTTGTTGAGAATTCATGCATTTTGTTAAAAAATTTGTGTTTGTTGGTTAGAAAATTTATCTTCTTGGTTGAAAATTAATACTTTTTTGTTGAGCATTCATGTATTTGATTGAAAATTCTTCTTTTTTGTTAGGAATTTAATATTTTTTCTTTAAAAATGTAACTATTTGGTTGAAAATTAATCATAGCTCTTGGTTGAGGATTCAGATATTTCGCTTAATGTTCGTCTTTTTTGGTTGAAATAGTAACTATTACATTTTTCGTCGAGAAATCATCTTTTTTGGTTGAAAATTCAATTACTTGGTTGGAAGTTGAACTGCTTTGTTAAAAACTAATTTCTTTGGTTAAAGATTCAGTGCAAAATTTATCTCTTTGTTTGCAAGTTTAATTTTTTTTTTGAACATTCTTCTTTTTTTTGTTTGATAATTTAACTACTTTGTTGACAATGATTATTTTTGTTTGTTTGAAAATTAATGGTTTTAACTGAAAATTTACGTATTCCACTTTTTGTTGAAAATTGATCTTTTTTAGTAGAAAATTCAACTATTTGGTTGAGAATTCAAGCGTTTAGCCGAAAATTCATGTTTTTTTTCTTCAAATTAATCTTCTTGGTGAAAAATTCATCCTTTCTATTAAAAATTTATCTTTTTTAATAGAAAATTCAACTATTAATCAAGACTTCATGCATTTTGTTGAAAATTTGTCTGTTTGGTAGGAAATTTATCTTCTTGGTTAAAAATTAATATTTTTTGTTAAAAATGTATCTTTTTTGTTAGGAATTAAATATTTTTTGGTTGAAAATGCAACTTTTTGGTTGCAAATTTGAATACTTTGTTGAAAATTCTTCTTTATTTCGGATAATTATTTGGTTTTGACTGCAAGTTTGACTATTCCATTTTTGGTTAAAAATTTATATTTTTTAGTAGAAAATTCAACTATTTGGTTAATAATTCATGTATTTTGCCGAAAATTCATGTTTTTTATAAAAAAAAAATAATCTTCTTGTTTGAAAATTCATCTTTTTAATTAAAAATTTATCCTTTCTAGTAGGAAATTTAACTATTTGCTTAAGACTTCATGCATTTTGTTAAAAATTCGTCTCTTCTGGTAGAAAATTTATCTTCTTAGTTGAAAATAATTCTGTTAGATTATAAATTTATCTTTTCTAGTAGAAAATTCAACTAATTGATTGAAAATTCATGCATTTTGGGGGAAAATTCGTTAGGAATTTAACGCGTTTCATATTCAATTGAAAGAGGTACCAACATTAATTTTATTCAAAAGAATTTATTCCTCTAGTTTCGTGAAAAATCACCTTATTTATAACATTTCGTGTGAATTTTAGGCTGTAAAGTCTGCAATATTAAAATGTCAATTATTCTAATTAATAATTTTCTGGTTTTCTAGTTCCTGTTGCATTAAAAAAAAAATACAGCAGTTAAGTGTCAAAGGTTGATTTATAGCTTGTGATAAAATGAATTACAATTTGCAAGCCGATAAATAAAGTGTTTAATAGGATTGACATTTTTGAGTAGATAAGTAATTGTACTGACATTATAGGCCTCTTTTTGTGCGAAGACTATTCATTTTTTTAGCTTAAATTAGTCACTTTTTATACTTTTTTTAAGTACATTAGTCTGTGGCAGCCCTGCAAAAGTGCATTGCACTGGTTTTCTCATTATCTGGTCTTTTCCAAACTTATAATTAATTGCTGAATCCCCGGAAAGGCAAGGTCATTAGTCACACAGGAGATTGAGTGTGATTGTGCCCAGCAAGAAGATGTAAGAGGTCCCATCTTTTCACGTCAACTTTTTCGCCTTCCGGATTATACGGGGAAAGAATAGAGCCTTGGGAATTGAGGGGATAAATATAAAAGAGGGAATGCAGAAGACGTACTGACTTTTTTACTATTTTAATGATGGATCGTAATTTATAGCTGAAATGGGAAAGCAATTTATTGAATCACCACCCTTCGATTTGGCTGCTTCGTATGCTGACTCCTTCTGCAGCATTCCTCTCATTTTTGTTCTCACCCCGGGCGCTGATCCAACTGCTATTTTATTGAAGTTTGCTGATGATCAAGGATTTGGTGCTAACAGGCTTTTCTCGTTGTCCTTGGGTCAAGGCCAAGGTCCAATCGCTGAAAGGATCATCGATGAGGGAATTAAGAATGGAACATGGGTTGTTTTGCAAAATTGTCATTTGGCTAAAAGTTGGATGGGAACTTTGGAGAAGGTATTCAATTTGTGGAAGATTAAATTATGCAAATGTGGTAATTGATTTTACTGCTTTCAGATTTGTGAAAACTTCACTCCAGAAACGGTTCATCCAGACTTTCGACTCTGGCTAACTAGTTACCCTGCAGAACATTTTCCCGTTAGTGTTTTACAAAATGGAGTAAAGATGACGAACGAACCTCCCAAGGGTTTGAAAGCAAACATCATCCGATCTTTTCTACAGGTTCTCTATTTTTCAATCAAAGAAAAAATTCAGTTATCTATTTAAAAACACGGATAAAAAAATGGGATTCATGAAGTGGGATGTGTTGTTTCCGAAGTAGTTTTTTCTGTTGAATTCAAATCGGACCTCCATTTTTTGTCTACGCATCAGGATCTTGAGATTTTTTGAGTCCACCTTTTTGTTTGAAATATAGATTGCGCTATAAGGGGATACAGATTTTTTATACAAAAGCGACACATAATTTCGATAAATTGGCCATCGTTAAGTCCAACGAGTGTCTTATTTTCTCGATGTCTTAAAAGGTTCTCGAGATAGTCGCAAAAAACTATAGAAATATCGTGAATAATGTTTTCTTCCAAAAGCTAGATATTACCATTGGGGTATTTTTTTGGCGGTTTTATTGCAGAAAAAAATCTAGAAAAATGACCCCTATTTGATTAATAAAATGGTAATATTTAGCTGAAAATATCTTCTGAAAAACAAAGAAAAACTGTTTTTTTTTACGTTCCTTGTGTTGATTTTTGTGATTATCTTGAAAACCATTTAAGGTATTGATAAAAGAAGACTCGCTGGATTCAGCGATAAGAAATACAACGAAATAATTTCTCGCTTATTGAAAAAAGAAATTTCTACATCCACTTATATTGCAATTTGTGGTACAACAAAAATGGACCCATAAATGTCAAAAACGTGATGTGCAGGCAAATATTAAAAATAAAATGAGAGTATACTTTTAAAATTTTTTACAGAATCTTCGTAATTACTTTTTTCATACATTTAAAAACAAAATGTTCTAATCAGAAAATATTTCAATTTTCTCAAATTGTTTGTTCCAACTTTAGCTGACTTTGGCAATTGTTTACTTTGATGACTTTTCCGAAGTTTGGAGTAAATGGTTTAAAACCTTCTGGAAAATCTTCTTTCTGATCCAAAAATAAAATATCATTTGGGGGAGACCCATAAATATTCATATTTTCCCCGAATACCCCCCAAAAATAAAAAAATAAAAAATCTGCAAAAATCACGTTCATAACTAATTCTATTCTTATTCTGTCAAAACCTGATTGCGAACATATATATATACCATTAAGCCATTTCCCTTTCGGCGAGCCTCAAGGGGTAAGCGTGACACTACCCGATTCGGGTAGTGTTTCTAGGTGGATAGTTTCTTGTAGTAAATAACTACAAGTGTGGGCTCACCACACCCACCACCGCCAACAGCAACGCAGTAGTATCAGACGGTCACCCATCCAAGTACTAACCGCGCCCAACACTGCTTAACTTCAGTGATCTAACGGGAACTGGTGTTTCCAGCGTGGTATGGCCGAACATAACCTCGAAAATATTCGCAAATGGCATTTAACAGTTGATTAATTTGAAAACCTAGAATTGTCCAAATTAAAAATTGCTATTATCATAATTGAAATTATAATATGTTAAATAAAGTTGGTTTCATTGATTAATTAATTATAAATGTTTAAAAATTATTTTTATTTCAAATAGTAATTTTTCAAGCTGGAAATGTCAAAGAACTTCCCTTTCCCAGCTCGAAAACATTACCATTTCGCATAAAAAAGGTTTTATAAACATTTATAATTACACTGGAACTTGGATTTGAGGAATTTTGATTTGCGTCCTTGGTCAGTCATGCGTGACAAAACAGTAGCATAGCGATAAAGCGCTGTATTCTAACGGCCAGCTAGATAACTGCGTCAGGTTGCGTCGCATTGCGTCAGTTCACTCTCAGTGTTTAACGGCACTGATGTTTACGTTCGGAGAGCCTGGCTTCGAGCCGAAGGTCATAATCAAAACTGTGCTCAAATCAAAGTTCGAGTGTAATTAATGCAACTAAATTTATTTAACGAATTATCACTTCAATGTTTCTGCAAAAGGTTTTAAGCCATTTACTCAACAAATAAAAATTTGAAAAAATCATAAAAGTAAACAATTACACTGACTTTAACTTTTACTTTGCACTATTTTTGCAATAGCTTCTGAAAACATTGACAAAATTACTGCATCCTGTGCTGATTTTATTTAGAATTTATATAGCTTTAAACCTGTTAACTGAAACCCTATTGAAATTTCCGATGTTGTAAACGACGTAAACCACGTAGAAAACTACGTAGGACATTAGGTCAGAAACGACGTCATAAATTTCGTTGAAAACGGCGTAGGATACGACGTCATAAACTACGCCGGAAATTGGTATAGTTAATGACGTAGTATACGACGTAGCATCCGAAGTGGATTACGAAGTCGTTTTCGACCTGGTTTTAGGCTCAGTTTAGTTAGTGTAGTTAGTTCAGTTAGTTGAGTTAGTTGAGTTAATTGAGTTAGTTGAGTTAATTGTGTTAGTTGAGTTAGTTGAGTTACTTGAGTTAGTTGAGTTAGTTAAGTTAGTTCAATTAATTGAGTTAGTTGAGTTAGTTGAGTAAGTTGAGTTATTTGAGTTAGTTTCAGTTAGTGTAGTTAGTTTAGTTAGTTTGTAGTGTGGGCGGGGGAGCCCATGAGGCCCTCCCTGGCGCTCAAGCTATAAAGTCTATTGTGCCAGACCCTTATTTATTCTGAAGGCAGTCCACCGAATTTGGCACCATCACCGATGGCCAACGGCCATGCCACGCTGAAAAAACCAGTTCTCATCAGATCACTGAAGTTAAGCAGCGTTGGGCGCGGTTAGTACTTCGATGGGTGACCATTCGAGAATACTGTGTGCTGTTGGCATATTATGGATGTGGTGAGCCCAAACTTGTAGTTATTTATAACTACAAGAAAACTATCCACCTAGAAACACTACCCGAATCGGGTAGTGTCACGCCTACCCTGAAAGGGAAATGGCTTAATGGTATACTACTACCGAGTATTTAGATCTCGGTGCAATTCGTTGTTTCCAACGTTCTGAAAATACACCTCTCAGGTGCCAGGCGTACCCCATCGCATAGTGAATGACGCGAACCTCTTTACACAGCAAAGTGAGCCTCACCCACTCTGCCATCCGGCAGCTTCTCTAGCTAGGCCTTGGAGAGGGACGGAAAGGTTAGGGGGATTAGAGCAGTCCCTCTGTGGCCATCAGTTGGCTGCACATACTCAACGCACTAGCTTTGCCAGTTGTATAAGTGCATGTGTGTGTGTGTGTGTGTGTGTGTTCATTACTCGAAATCGACCAACGACCACCGAGCGATAGTCCCCTCGACATGGAACCTTTACGCAAGGAGATCGCTCTTTTCCGAGTCTTCTCGAAGTCGACTCCGATTGGTCCGATTGGTGACCCCCAAGGATAGTCCCCTCGACATGGAGCCTCTGCCTGCAGGTAGAGACTTAATATCTGTGGAAATTAAACCCAAGTATCTAGATCGTCGTCCCATAGTTTAATCCCAGATATGTTATGACTTAGTATCCAGATACTAAGCGCTAGTATCCAGTTTTCTTCGTGTGGGGAGGTAACCAGCCTTCTTTGAGGGGACTTACAGTTTAAGGTGGGTTCCGAACCACCAAAGCCCCGGTAGAAGTACATAGAAAAATTTCCATTAGTACCGGCACGGGGATCGTGCCCCAGTCCTCCTGCTCGGAAGCCTTACGTGTCACCGAGGCTCAAAAATTGGGTGTATATAGTTTTTTTTTTATTAAAAACGATCTTTAATTTCACACAAAAGTTCCTAGAAACCTGTTAACATAATCATGAAATTCATAAATATAATGACTACCAACATAGTTTTCTGCATAATTGGCTCATTACTTTATTACAATATATAAAAGTTTACATATATTCGATTTTTTCAAAGCTCTCTTCATCAAAAGTGCGAATTATTTGAAACAGAATTGTACGCATGGGGGTTGGGGGGTTTTTCGGGTTTTCATAAGTTCCATAAAAATGCCTATAATTCTATATTTTGAACAATTTAAATACTTGATAATTGAACTTTGAGAAAATCTTCTATTTGAAATTGAATTATATCGCAATAAAGTCATAGCCAATTATGCAGGAAACTAAATGATTATGCACGTTTATGAATTCGCTTTTTATGTTTACAGGTTTCGAAGAAATTTATTCATGAAATTTGTGGACCATTTTTCAATAATGAACAAACTATTTACAACAAATGTTTTGCTAAGGCACGACGTAGAAAACTACGTCGGATCCTACCTCATTTCTGACATAGTGTCCTACGTAATTTTCGACGTAGTTTCTACGGACTTTACGACGCCGGAATTTTCAATGGGGAACGCATTTCTTAACTCAGAATTCATGAAAGAAACAAATGTGACGCCGCATGAGAAAAGGGACCTTAAGTAGGCTAGCTAAATTTTACAGTACAAGCATTTAAGGTGCTTCTTCAGGCTCGATTTTTAGCCCATGTATTACAAATGACATGTTTGCTCCTACAAGGATGAATTGTTTGATGTAATATTTTAACCACATAATCTCAATGGCATAATACACAACCTATTAGTGCCCTTTTTCAAAAAATTGTCCTGTTTTTTTTTTTAATTAATCGAAAATGTGCTTCATTTATGCGCCTGGAAACGAGCAATCCGCCACCGGGAAAGTATCCATGATACTCGTTTCCAGGCGCATAAATGAAGCACATTTTCGATTACTTAAAAAAAAAAAAACAAGACCATTTTTTGAAAAAGGGCACTAATAGGTTGTGTATTATGCCATTGAGATTATGTGGTTAAAATATTACATCAAACAATTCATCCTTGTAGGAGGAAACATGTCATTCGTAATACATGGGCTAAAAATCGAGCCTGAGGAACCACCTTAAAGTTCAGCCCGCATCACTATAACGCTAAAAACTACGCTACTTTCACTGCTCATAGTGACTCAGGTTTTGGAGATAGATCAATTCTGACTTTTCCTCGAGAAAAAGCAGGTCAAAAACTATGAAGAACACTGAAAAACTGAAAAAAATTATTTTCCTACTTAAGGTCCCTTTTCTCGTGCGGCGTCCCAAATCTTGAATGCTAAAAAATCGGTGCCCGCATACTAAGTGGCGGTAGTGCATGTCACATTTTGTTGCCCGATTCGAATCATTAATTTATTTTTAAATTACAGGATCCCATATGTGATCCAGAATTTTTCGAAAAATCCAAGCAGCCTCATCACTTCAAGAAATTGATCTTCTCGCTGTGCTTTTTCCATGCAATTGTACAAGAGCGTCGAAAGTTTGGTCCCCTTGGTTGGAATAATCCCTACGAGTTTAACGAGACTGATTTGCGAATTAGTGTACTTCAATTGAAAATTTTTTTGGATCAATACGATGATGTTCAGTTCGAGGCGCTAAAGTATCTCACAGGTTGGATAAATACAGACTGATTTTATAACATCAAAGCTGAAGCTCTGAACCGGATAAATCAATTTGATTTTAATTTGTGAAGGCGAATGCAATTATGGTGGTCGCGTAACCGATGAATGGGATCGACGGACTTTAAATACGATCCTGGCTAAATTCTATAACGAGGACGTGATTACCATTAATGAGTGCCGCTTTGATGAAAGTGGAATTTACTACGTGCCCCAGGTGACTGTCTATGCACAGTTTTTAGAATATATACAGTCCCTGCCTATGATAACTGGCCCTGGGGTGTTCGGGATGAATGAAAATGCTGATATTATCAAGGATCAGCAGGAGACTGAATTGATAATGACGTCCACTTTACTCACACAGGTATTTTTAATCGAAATTTTAATATTACTTTGGGGCCGTTCAAAAACTATATCACACTGCAATGCCAGGGAGAGGGGCAGGCTTTATGACGATTTGTCACGTAGCACAGTGGGGCAAAAAAAAACGTCCGTAGACAAATTGATTTTCAGAAGACAATCATTATCAGATTTTAACTTTTTTTTTTTAAATGAAAGCTAATGAAATTTCGCATCGAACTGTTATGACCGATTTTAAAATTTTTGTTTATTTAATAATAAAAATGAAAAAAAATTTGACTTTTGACTTTTATTTAATCAAAAATACCTAGAAAACTGAAAGCAGCTATCCAAAAAAGATGTCCAATAGCAATGCAAATGTTAAAAAATGTATTGAATTTGTTATCAACAAAATAAGTGAATGAAAATGGTTTCTTGGGGATTGACGGCGATTCGTCACTTTATTCGCACTAAATTTGAACAATTTATGGTCAAAAAGAGTTTTGCAGTTGAATTGATAAAAGTTAATAAATAATTTGTTATTTTAAAAGCAATTTTTACAAACAAATATCCATATCAGGTATTTTTGATGGAATAAATTAGGTTTTTTTCTATGGAATCGATCATATATTACTCGGAAATAAAACCTAAGTATCATATTTGGTCACCAAATGAAAGTTAATAATTGTTTAAACTACCTTAATTAACAAATGCACTATTTGTATATTTTTGAAGGTACAAACTTGATTTTTTCGATGCAATTAACTGTAAATAACTAACTTCCACCTTTTTAAGAAGATTTTGATGGCAGTAAACAGTTTATTATTGTAAACAACAATTGTTTAAAGGAATTTTCATCACTTTATGTATTTATAAATAAAATACCGCTTTTTTCACGGAATTAACAGCCAGTTATTTAGCAATGATTTTTTTCCATGAATCGATAACATTTGATAATTGTTTAACCAAACTTAATTAACAAATGCATTATTTGGCTATTTTTCAGCATTTAAACTTGTTTTTACATTCTCATTCTAATGAGAAGGTATTGGTTTTATGTAAAATTTGACATAGTCCGTTTTCATCAAATCTCCACGTTTTGAGACCTCCTGAGTCAGAAAAAACGATTTTTACGAAGGTGTCTGTCTGTCTGTAGTCTGTCTGTCTGTAGCCACGATAACTTTCGAAAAAATGATCAGATTTGATTGAGCTTTGGCACACTTTTTTATGGTCGAAAAATAGAGAACGAGTTCGTTAACCAGCTATTTTGGATGAAAATCCAAAAAGTGAGCACATTTTGAAAATTTTTGAGACCACTTTTTTGGAAGATTTGAAAATTCTATGTACGGTTATTAGTAGTACGCAAAATGACGAACAAAATATTCTTATGACTTTTCGTGATAAACAAAAAAAAATTACTGGAGTTATAGCATTTTCAAAATTCCAAAAAACAAACGGAAATGATCATTTTAAGCCGAAAAACGCACGATATGAAAAAAAGTCAAGAGGAGAAAAACGTTGATTCCTGAACACCCTATAATATTTTCATGACAACTTTTTGAATTTTTCGAAAAATAAAAAATTCAAATTTTGATCGCACAAAAAATTAATGAAAAATCAAAAAAGCCATTTTGCTGTAAAACTATGCAAGATACCAGAAAAGGTCATCTCACCAAAATTGTGCACCTAAAAAAGATCTACAAATTTCTTATGATTCACTTTTTGATATGACGCGTAGTTTTTGTTTTATTCGTAAAAAACAGCATTGAAAATAGAAAAATCAAATTTTCAGACGAATATTACCAGCTACGAAAAAATGGCCGAAACAAAATTTGTTCATCCAAGGAAGAGGTACAAATTTATTGTGACTCATGTTTCGATAGGATGCGTGGTTTTTGTTTTATTCGTGAAAATAACATTGACAGTAAAAAAAATCAAATTTTTGAAAAAACAATGCAAGGTACGAAAACATATAAATTAACAAAAATTGTGCATTCAAAAAAGACTTACACACCCGTAATCAATTTAGGTGGTAAGAATATATTCAAAATGAAAAAATTAACTTTTTTGATAAACGGCACAAGCTAAAATAAAATGTTAACTAATAAAATTTGTCGCCTGAATTATATCATTACTTTCCATATGAAATCAAATACAAATTTAGTAATTTGTATATGAAGAACATATAACACGAAGCACAAAGTGCGCGCTCAGTGTATTTACCAAATCGCACGCCGTAAGTGCGCTCAAACTTTTTTGTTTCTATCATACGGTTCAAATGATTTTCAAATCAAATATCGAGCGCGAAGCGCGAGTGTCTGGATGAGAATGTGTTCCTTAAGGTCGATAGAACCTTGAGTAAATAAAGTTCCTTTTCAGTCTAAAATAAAAAGAAATTTAACAATCACTTAATATGTAGAGGTTTTGATAATTTTATAATATTTGCAAACAAACTTTTTCTTTTCATCGAAGTCGAACACGAAGTTCAAAAATCTAGAGGAACCGAGCGTAAAGCGCGATGTAGATACGCCCGAGCGCGTAGCGCGAGGTGAATACATAATCGAGCGCGAAGCGCGAGATAAATATATGATCGAGCGCGAAGCGCGAGATCCAATAGTCGCGCGCCCTAGGCGCGCTCAAACTTGCGAGCGAAGCGAGCCGCGCGTGAAGCGCGCCATGAGAATGTGCCCGCGAAGCGGGCAGATTTTTTTTTGTTGAAAATCAAGTATTTGATTGAAAGTTAAAGTATATTGTGAAAAAATTCAATTTTTTGGTTAAAAACTCATCATTTTAGTTCAAAATTCAACTGTTTGGTTGTAAATTAACTTTTCTGTTGAACATGCATATTTTTGGTTGAAAATTAACTGTTTTGTTGAAATATCGTCTTTTTGGCTTCAAAGTTCCACAATTTGGTTGAAAATTCCCGTGTATTGGTAAAAGTTAGTCTTTTTTTGTTAAAACAATCAACTATTCGGTTGAAAATTGAACAATTTTTTTTAATGTTTTGTTTCTGTTAAAAATTAAGTTTTTTATTTGAAAATGCAACTATTTTATTTTGAAAATTTAGTTTTTATAAGATGAAAATTCAACTATTCAGTAGAAAATTCACATATTTTGTTGGAAATTCGTCTTTTTAGGTAGAAAATTAAACTTTTTGGTTGAAAATTCATCTTTTTGATTGAGGATTCGCAACTATTTTGATAAAAATTCAACTATTGATAGAAATTTGATGTATTTTGTTGAAAATTCGTCTTTTTGAGTAGAAAATTAACCTTTTTGTTGAAAAGTCATGTTTTTGGTTGTGGATTCACAACCATTTTGTTAAAATTTCGTCTTTTTGAATATTTAACTATTCTATTTTTGGTTGGAAACTTATCTTGTTTCCTTGAAGATTCAACTATTTGCTTGAAAATTCATGTTTTTTGTTGAGAATTCGATTCTTCTGTATAAAATTAATCTTCTTTACTCGAAATTCATTCTTTTTAGATAAAAATACAATTATTTAGTGAAAAATTAATCTGTTTTGGTTGAGGATTCAACAATTTTGCTGGGAATTTGCCTTTTTTGGTTGGAAACTTATCTTTTTTCATTGAATATTCAACTATTTGGTTGAAAATACGTATTTTGGTAGAAAATTAATCTTCTTAGTGGAAAATTCATTTTTTTAGGTTAAAAATTCTGCTATTTTGTTCAACATTAAACCATTTTGTTGAAAGTTTAATTATTTTTGTGAAAATTCGACTATTTGGTTAAAGTCATCTTTTTTGGTGGCAAATTGAACTGTTTTGTTAAAAATGTATTCTTTTTGGATTGAAGATTCATCTTTTATGGCAAAAGTCGTCTTTTTGAGTTTAAAATTATGCTTTTTTGGTTCAGAATTAATTTTTACGTTAAAATTTCAACTGTTTTCAGAAAAAAATGTTTTTGGCCTAAAAATTTAGCACTTTGGTTAAAATTTCAACTATTTTGTTGGAAATTCTTTTTTTTTGCACGAAAGCTCAACTATTTGATTGTTAATGCAACTGTTTGGTTAAGAAATGTTTTTTGATTCAAAATTCAAACATTTTGTTGAAAATGCAATATTTTTCTATTTGAAATCTGGGGAATTTAAATCTCTTTGTATTATATTCGATATGGTATTTACATTTATTTTTTTTAAATAATTTATTCCCGTATTTTCTTAAAAAATCATCCAAATTCCCCTGTTTTTAGAGCACTTTGGGCTGCGAGGTCTTATATTTTAACATTTTTATTTATTCTTGATTCACTATTGAGGCTTGTAACAGTTCAGCAGGTCATTTAAGCATATTAGCAACTGAATGCAACAAAAAAGAAACAAAAATGCAGAATAAACGTGAAATCCATGTTTAACCAACTGCTACGTTACTTGTTTCGGGGAGGGGGGGGGGGGTGATACAAATCGAACATATTTATTTAATTTTCTCATCTGGTCATCATCTAATAACATCAGATAATACAAAACTACGGTCGTCAATGAGGGAGAACGGGGGGGGGGGGGGATAGCCTAAAATTGGTAACGTAGTTTATGGGCGGCCCCTTATTAAAATATAATATCAACTTGTTTATCTATTTTTTCATATTGAAATTTCCACTCACATAGGGCATTGTGTCAAAGAGAACTTTAGGCACAGCTTCGTCAACCTTCATTGTGTTCATATTGAAACGAGCCCCATCCAAAAATAAACCATACACATATATTCCGTCTGGGGGTGGTTTCGTAAAGGCCGTTTCTTTTAGGGGCATGAAATCGTAAATCAATAAATCTATTGGGATAGAATATTTCCTTGCATAGTTCTGTCGTGCTCCGGTTAAAAATGCCTGCGTGAAGTAGAAGCCGGAAATCCAGAAAGAAGTCGGTGGTCCATCATTGTACCAGTCCTTTGTAAAACGATAGAAGATATTGTTATCATACTAAAGAAATTAAATATTTCTAAATTAAAAAGCTTTGAGTTTGAAAAAACCTGCAGAAATTGCAGTCTACGGAGAAAGTCTTGAACATAACTTCCAAGAGGCTTTAAAGAAGGATAGGAATCCTTCCTCCATAATGCTGGAATTCTTCCTGTGATCATCGATATGTATACTTCTTCGAGATCAGAATTCATTATAACAAGACCTGAAAACACCCGAAAGTAAGTAATTTCCAACAAATTTTAAATTTTGTATCCTTATTGTTTAGACCTTTTATCGCTTTTTGTAAATCTACAAGACTCCCTCTTATAGTCTGCAGAAGTTTATTGAATCTTCCCATTTCCTGTACCAGGACTGTATTCATACTCTGCTCATACGAAGTTGGATATTTTTCAAGAGCTTCCACAAGATCGTAGTTCTTCGGCAATTTAGAAAGAATGTCCGCTGATATTCCAGAAACCACTTCATCTGGTGACTTGCTACCCTCAACATCTTCAGAACCAGTGTCCTAAACAAGACCCAATTAAAATATTTGTATTTATTTTTTCAACACCCCATTATTTAAATTCATAAGGGGGACAAAATCTTTTCTTCCATTTCATTTGATTAACCCCTAAAATAAAACACAAAACACACAAACGCAATATTTTAACAGACTTCACAGCCCAAAATGCTAGCTCTCGTAATACGAGAAATAGGGTCCTTTAAAAGAAATAGGCAAATAATAGAGGAATGAATTCTTCTGAATAAAGTTAATGTATTTGTACCATATTGAATTCAAAATGAAACGCTTAAGATTTCAAGTCGAAATGTATTGCATTTTCAACAATAAAGAGAGTAATTTTCTGCAAAAAGTGATGAATTTGCAACGAAAGAGATGAATTTTCAACGAAAGATTTCAGTTTTTAAGGCCATGTGACGAGTGGGTGACGTGACCGCATTCCTACCTTACCGACACTTTTTTTATTTGTAAACTTATTTTCACACAAATAGCCACCTCGAGTTGAAAATTTGGGATAATAAATAAGAAGCACTAAGAAAGGTGGGTCTGGTCCTAAATTTAAAAAATCATGAAAAAGCCAAAAAAAATTATTTACAAAAAAAAAACTTTATCATAATTATAAAAATTTAGGACCAGACCCACCTTTCTTAGTGCTTCTTATTTATCATCCCAAATTTTCAACTCGATGTGGCTATTCGTGTGAAAATAAGTTTACAAATAAAAAAAGTGTCGGTAAGGTAGGAATCCGGTCACGTGACCTACTCGTCACATGGCCTTAAGCTTAAAAGTCGATTTTTTTTAAAAACATTTGACTTTCAAAAGCGAGAGGATGAATTTTCAACCAAGAAAGATGATTTTCCTACCAAACAGTAAAATTCTCAACAAACAAGAATTAATTTTAAACCAAACAAATGCATTTACAACCAAAAAGTTGAACTTACAACATTCAACGACGAATTTACAACTAAAACGGTCAAATTTTGAAACAAACAAAAATTAACTTCAACCACAATTTTATTTTTAACCAAATAGTCAAATCTTCAAGTCAAAAGACGAATTTTTTACGAGACACTTGAATTATCAACCAAAAAATTTTCTACAAAAAAAATATGACTTTTCAATCCGAAAAAGATAAATTTTCAATCCAAAAAGACGAATTTTCAACAAAGCAGTTGAATTTTCGAACAAACAAGATGACTTTTCATCAAAATAGTTGATCTTCAAAGCAAAGGGACGAATTTTCAATCAAATAGTTGAATTTTTAATCAAATAGTTGAATTTTATTCAAAAAAGATGAGTTTTTTAGAAAACAGTTGAATTTTCAATCCAAAAGGACAATAAATCAGGGACGACAATCCATAATTTATCGAAAAAGACGATAGTTTTACAAAACAGTTACATTTTCGAAAAAATAGTTGAATCCTCCACCAAAATCAAGAGAGGGAAGAATATCCACCAGACTGTTGAATTTTAAACCAAGAAGGCGAATTTTCTAGAAAAAAATTGCATTTTTAACCAAAAAGTTAATTTTCAACGACATAATTGAATTTTCGACAAAAATAATAGAATTTTCAACACAGGAAGACAAATTTTCAACAAAACAGTTAAATTTTCAAAAAAATAATTTTTAACATAATACTTGAAGTTTCAACAAAATATTTGAATTTCAAACTAAAATGATGGATCTCTAACAACAAAAATGAATTTTTAACAAAGTAGTTCAACTTACAACCAAGTAGATGAATTTTCATTCAAAAAAAGAGTAATTCTCAAAAAAATGTAATGGTTGATATTTCAATAAAAAAGATTCTAATTTTAAATTAAAAACAGTTTAATTTAACCACAAAATATGAATTTTCAACAAAATCGTTCAATCCTCAACCAAAGTCAAAAGTGGGAAAAATATCAACCAAATTGAGCCGCTGGATAGTGTAAGGGCATATAAAATGAACATGGTCGTTCCGGTTGACTCCTGTTGTCTTTAAAATCAATTTTGAAAATTAAATTTTTGAAACATATGGCTTTTTAGGAAATTTCATGGCCATATGTTTCAAAAATTTAATTTTTAAAATCGATTTTAAAGACAACAGG